>JAVTVY010016998.1:0-68748 GCA_036873755.1 Hanleya hanleyi | reverse complement strand
TTTGTATTGGTCCATGAACGTCATGTACCGTTGAAGCGTCTCATTGTACCGTTGTACTTTCTCACTGTCGCTTAACCCCGGTCTCTGTAAGATCTGTTGCATCTCTCCATCGAGGCTGTTATGGTCTTCACCGTAGGTGGGACAGGGTAGGGTGATTGGAGGTTTTGCAGGAACCGTGGTTCGACGAGGACCATTTTTTTCGTGTGGTTCATTGTCGGCCGAAGAGTCCACCCAATACTGGACCCAGCACGGAAGCGGCCAACGGTGCTAAGATGGCCCCGAGAAAGCCGCCTTTCTGTAACACCTTTTTCTTTTGTGTTTGAGGGACCCGCTTCTGGACTGGGTTCGGAGACCTGTCTTATGCTTGGCCAACTTGGTCTTCTGAGCCGGAGTCAGTGGTACGTTGCCTTTTAACAGATTGTACCCGATCTCGCACAGACAGCGTACAAGGTCCAGGGTCCGCACCGCGTACAATGGTTCGGACTAACTCGGGTGGGGCCGTCTTCAATACACGGAGCGTGGGAGCGTGCTTCCGTACTCGCGCAGACTTCCTGTACAACTAATGCTAGAACCCACAACTCTGCCCTTTTTATCCACCTCACAGACAAAGTCAACCCTGCTGTGGTATTCATTCTTTTTATTATTCCCCATCATCAAACACACAGACCCCAGCTGGAGGCGCCACTGTGGGTGTGTTTACATTATATTTGCATGTACACGTGGTGGGTCTCTCCGGGAAAGATGCCGGTCCGTAGTCGAAGGTGGTCGGGGTGGCTTGCTTGAGGTCGAACAGCATATACCCGTGCTGAGGGGTTGTGGCATCTTTGAAGGCTTCCAACGCAAACGGTGTGCGGCCGGGATACATCTGTCTCGCCAGGTGCAGCAGTTGAGTGGTATCTCTCGGGTTTTTGAAGACTACCAGGTAGTGGGCATTTAAGCTGATATTCCGATGTTCTTTGTTTTACTGAACAGATTCTGCACAATGTAGATGATGCTGAGCCGTCGATGATGGCTGCCTTTGGTAAAGAGTTGGGTGACCCGTGCATCCGTCTCCGCCATGAGATCATCCAGAACCACCAAGGTGTCGGGTTCCAAATCGGCCAGGTTGGTTAGGCCTTCCACGAACGTGATGTGGGGCATTGCTGCATACGCTTCCTGCCATTCTCCGTAACACCACACGACTCGAGCAATAGGTGGGGTGATCATGCTGTCGGCGTGTTGAAGGAGCTCCCTGACGAAGTGCGTTTTGCCGGAGCCCGTCGGTCCTGCGATGACGCAGGTGAAGGGATGCTGCCACCCAGGGTCCATGGTTTGAGGTGTATCCGTTGTCGTGGTAACCTGCTCTTGTAAATTTCGAACTGTGAACTGGAGTGGTGGTGGGTACAACGTCGGTCGTCGTTGTCTGTTCACGTTCAGGGATGGTGCTGGGGGTGGGTACAACGTGGGTGGTCGGTTCACTGTGAGGGATGAAATCCGGTGGGTGTTGAGACGTAGTAGGTGTACTTGGTGTAAGTGTAAAGCTCGACGTGGCTTGTACGCGGGGTGTGGTGGTGGTGGTGACTGGGCTCGATACGACTGGTGCTCTCTGTAGACCCGTTTCACTGATGGCTGGTGTTCTCAGTTGGTTAAGTAACGTACTGACCTAGGCTACGTCGTAAAACACACCTCCGTACAACACACTCAGCAGGGTTAGCAATAGCACCCCAAAGACCACTTGCGCTTTGCGCGTTTTGCGAGACGCTGTCTTCGGAGGCAGCTGCTGTTGGTCCATAGCACTGGGGTCGGACGTGGAATGAAGGAGGACGGCAGTGGTGTCAGGCTTTATAGTCGTTTCACCTGGTTGGCAGCGACCCAGGAATTGAAGGAACTGGGCCAGCCTTGCCATTTTACGAAATGAAACAGTTTGCCACGTCGACGTTCCGTTTTCAAACTCTGCTCCACCGTGTAGTAGTCTTGCTGTGTTTTTACAACAGGCTGTAATTCCGTGTCGTAAAACGTCCCCAGCAACGTTTCCCCTTGGAGATCTTCCAGTTCATAGACTCGCCGCTGTCAGGGTAGGCGCCGTTTAATCAGGAAGTGCTCATCGCTCCAGTTGGGCAAGTAACTTTTCTCGAACTTTCCCTTGACTTTACTGATCCATACAGGGTCCCCGACCTTGTACACCGCCTTCGTCGTTCGCTGCGATGGCCTGGGGTACAAGACACGCCGGACTTGGGCTTCATTGCGTTGGGTCACGGTAATGGGGGCTCTCTATACTTCGATGATAGGCTCGATTGTAACCCCTCACCAGTTTCGGGAGAACATCGATGTACCGCCTTGTATTCTTATAGGTGAAATATTTATACATGCGACCTTTGAATGTCCTGTTGAACCTCTCCACCACGGAAACCTTGGTCTCGTTGTACGTATGGAAGAAAAACACCTTCTGTTTCTTGAGAAAGGCTTGGAACGGTCTGTTGAGGAATTCCGTGCCTTCGTCGGTTTGCAAATACAAAGGTTTGCGCCGGTCTTGAAGATGTCTTTGAACGCCGCTATGAGATTTGCCCCCGTTTTCGTCCGGATGGGTACCACCCACGCATACTTGGATAGGATATCGATGCACGTCAAGATATACCGATTCTCATCGTTGTGTTTGGCAAGGGCGCTCATATCCACCAAATCCGCTTGCCACTGGGCATCTATTCCTCCCACGATGACCCGGTTCCGTAGAAAATGGCGACGGACAGATCGATGTAAGGTATAGGTGTCTTGTCTTCTTAACCAATCTCGGACTTGGGCACGTTGTACCCCCTGGGGTTTGGCCGCTCGATAGAGAGCCGACAATGCACTATAGGCCGCCGGACTGTCAGGACTGTAGTATAAGTTATCCAACACCTTCTCCCAGCGCTTCATGGTGACAAAATGATGATGGACCCTGGCTCTATCGTTTATTTATAACGGGTATATCTTGGGCCGGAGTTTCTTCCTGATTTTCTTCGTGGACTTCCACAGTGGCCATGGTCAATGACCAGTCCAACTCGTCTGATGACCGCTTGATAAGCACTTCATCCACATCCACCACGGCATCTTCCAATGCAGACCATAGATCAGGGTGAAGGGTAAAATGCATTGTACCTCCATTTAGCCGAGCCAATTGAGCAAAGAAAGGGCCGCGTCGGATGTGCACATCGTGACACAAGTGGATGAGGTCGCCGTCCAGTTCACCAGACAACACCCGTTTGAATTTGGTCCAGCCCTCCCGGGACAGACGAATGTGAGCCGGGCACGGTTGTGTAGGGTCCGTGTCTCCACCACCTCCTCCATGATATCGACCGTATCCGCATACACGTGCAGGAAAACCTCGGGGGTCAAGCTGAAATACGCCAGTACTATATGCTCCGTCATGGTCAGTACGTGAATGGTACCAGATTTCACTGTCTCTCGTATTTATAGGGAGAACCCCGTGAGATCAAAGGATCAGGTGGTCATGTCATTGGGCTGACTGAGTCTAGCGGGGTAATCAATGGCATCGTCGTCGGGTTCATGTAGTTGTTCATGGGGTTCAGCCGCCGCGTCTTCCATAGCACGAGCCCATGCCAATTGGTCGGGTGATCGGTCGTCCGGTGTAAACAACTGGTCCACAATAGGCACTATTTTCTCCAAGGCTGACCACACAGAGGAAGTTAGGCTGATACTTCGCGTAGGCTCTTGGTACCGGCCCAGGCGTATGTGGACGGGTGGTACGGAATATACGTAGATGGCGTTGTCCAGGTGGATGAGGTCTCCGTCCAACTCACCGCTCAACACCCGTTTAAACTTAGTCCACCCATCACGCTGTAGTGTCACCGGATTCGATAGCCTCTCAGCGGGCGTCCAGTAAATAGCTTGATCGTCTTTCACCAGGGTGACTTTATCTTGATAAATGTATAACCTCACACTGGGTGTAAGAGGCAGGATGGCTCGTAGGTACATTGACATGCTTGCTGTAAATGTCGAAGGGAGAATGACACACACTCTGTCTCACCCCTCGTATTTATAGTGTCAATACCACAGCGCCAGGGTGAATAGGGCACAGACTAGTATGAGGCCAACCAGCCGGCGCTGGTTCCGGCGTGAGCGCTCGTGGTCCATAGCGCGAGCATCAAGGATGGCTGTCATAGTCCAGTAGTGGTGAGTGATGGCACGCCTCTCCATCGAGTGCACTCTGTGGAGGACCGCTTCTGTGAACTCGCTCAGGATCTGGCGTCGTCCCTCGTTGTCGTCGCCATCTGCAAACATGGACCGGACCACTGCTCGGTAACCCGTGAATGAATTCACCACGGTGGCATACTGTAAAATGCGAGTCGCATGGGGCTGGATCTCCGCCATGGCTCTGTAGAAATGAAGGTGTGGGATCCAGAGGAACGTGTTTTATAGACCAGATGTAGCTCTACGGGTGTAGTCCGTGATACGTACTATTCTGATGGGTTAGTGCAAAAAAAGGGAGCAACAACAACAACACAGATTACAGATCAATCCTTTTTCCAGGTCACGCCCGATTCACGCAGACCGGAAGTGACGTCATACACCTGCGCACAACCGTGATGGAAAAAAATGGATATGACCTTGAACTGATCACGTGACCTCCCGCTTCATGGTGTGTTATACCCACCTAGGAAAAAAACAGCCCCAGATCATCTGGACTAAACTCTTTTATCAGGAAAGCTAGACTTTAGTACTATACTTGCGTTGAAACCCATGCAGGCAACCTATTCAAATTTCAATGCATTGGCAACATAGCGTCGCACGAAATATACGCGCCCCTGTTGACCAGGATTTTTTTATACTCCCACAACAACAGACAATTTGAAGACAATTTTCTAGCGGGGTGTTTTCTTGAACATAATTGCTGTAATATACTCTTCTTTTTGTGGACGCTAAATATAGGGAGAAAATGGCAACATTGTGACCAAACCATAACAGTTGACAGCTGTAAAAATAGATACCGTGGCATAAATTAGAGAGAGCATTTCAGTACACCTCAAAAAAATGAAACCTGGACGGGTATCCTTCATCTCGAGGGACGCAAGTTCGATTCTTGCTTTCATTATGTGAGTATGTGTTGGACATGTGATCTTTAAATTTTATTATCATCAATACACCTAAACGGTATAGTTCAACCCCACCCCAGCCCATTAGATGTCCCTTCACCTCACCTTCAATTTGATACCTCACTCGACCCCATTGGTCCATTAGGGGCTCTCCTAGCTCCAAAAAGGCTATTTTCATACCCTTTTGGCCGCCGCGCATGCGCAGAATCACCCTAATTCAACCCCACACCCAGCCCATCAAATGCCCCTTCACCTCACCTTCAATTTGATACCTCACTCGACCCCATTGGTCCATTAGGGGCGCTCCTAGCTCCAAAAAGGCTATTTTCACACCCTTTGGCCGCCGCGCATGCGCAGAATGCCGATAGTTCAACCCCACATCCAGCCCATTAGATGCTCCTTCACCTCACCTTCAATTTGATACTTCACTCGACCCCACTGGACCAGTAGTCAATCCCCTAGCTCCAACACGGCTATTTTCATACCCTTTGGCCGCCGCGCATGCGCAGAATCACCCTAATTCAACCCCGCACCCAGTCCATCAGATGCCCCTTCATGAATGCTTCACATTGATACCTCACTCGACCCCACTGGACCAGTAGTCAATCTCCTAGCTCCAAAAAGGCTATTTTCATATCCTTCGGCCACCGCGCATGCGCACAATGCCGATATTTCAATCCCACACCCAGCCCATTAGATGCCCCCTCACCTAAGCTTCACTTTGATACCTCACTCGACCCCATCGGACCAGTAGTCAATCCCCTAGCTCCAAAAAGGCTATTTTCATACCCTTCGGCCACCGCGCATGCGCACAATGCCGATATTTCAATCCCACACCCAGCCCATTAGATGCCCCCTCACCTAAGCTTCACTTTGATACCTCACTCGACCCCATCGGACCATTTTATCTAGGGACTACTTTTTCTCCGCGGAAGCTTTTTCCCGAGACCGAATCACCGCCAGACATGACTGCATCACCGCGGATGAATACATTCTTGCACTCACTCACACCATCCATACCTAACATTATTCTCTTCCATTATTATAGTATGAATAAAGAGATTATAACTGTGAACTAACATTATTCTCTTCCATTATTATAGTATGAATAAAGAGATTATAACTGTGAACTAACATTATTCTCTTCCATTATTATAGTATGAATAAAGAGATTATAACTGTGAACTAACATTATTCTCTTCCATTATTATAGTATGAATAAAGAGATTATAACTGTGAACTAACATTATTCTCTTCCATTATTATAGCATGAATAAAGACATTTCGGTATCTTTTGAAAACCTTCTACTAATTGATTATCGATATCAGTCCTAACCCTAACCCTAACCCCTAACCCCTAACCCTAACCCTAACCTTCTACTAATTGATTATCGATATCAGTCCTAACCCTAACCCTAACCCTAACCTTCTACTAATTGATTATCGATATCAGTTCTTAAGAAACCGCATTGAGCAGTGAGTCTTACTTCGGAAAAAAAGATAAGCAGGCACAATATTTCCATCCTTATTTTTTTATAGTTTGACCTAGATGACTAAATATCATATCAGACCCTTTCTGTTCTTAACTTCGGTTGAGAGTTTTCTTTAAAACGTTTCTATATATATATATTTTTTAGTAAAAGGTCATACTTTGACGTTTCTTCAGTTTTGAGTTGAGGAATACAACTGAGTTATTTAGCAAAAGTACTTGCATACCAAAAATATACTGGACTAACAAAATGCATAAATCACTATACAAAGCTAGATTCGTAGCTGGTGTTAGAAGCTGCACTACCATGCTTCTTTCAACCCTGTTGACGAGGGCCCTTCAGAAGATAAAAGCATTTTGGGAAAGGTATTGCGCCACTATTTCTAAAAACTCTGGCGTTGAATGTATGTGAATATTGAAAAATTCGAAATATCTTACCTAAGAACTTGATGCTAAAGGTCACATACCGTACAGACATGTATCCACATGGAATTTCTCGACTCTCTATACTACAATCTCTCATTAGGACCATATTGACCGTCTAAGTTCATTAATAGTAACTGTGTTCAAGAAAACTGATCGTAGATATATTAATGTCAGAAGCCATAAAACATTCTTTAGCTCTACTACATACAAGATATTTCATTCATGGGATGTTTCTTTGTTTATAGAGTTGCAAGATCTATGGCGTTACGTTTCGTAACTTGTGTCTAATTCCGCTTAACCCGGGGCTCATGGTGCTCATATGAACAGTTACAATCAAAGCGTGACTGAGATACATCATCTCTAGATGACGACTTTACAAAGAATATCATTTTGATTAAGAATACTGATCAACAATACGGATTTGATATTTTTTTTCATGATGTCTTGCCGGCATCATTGAAAACTGTTGTCCGCTTCTTTCTTGCAGAAAACTAGCCTATGTTTATGTATACTATGATTGCATTTGTTCAATTTAGTGCTAAAACTGTTATATGGAATATGTCTTAGGATTATGAACGCGGATATTCTTCAATGGACGACGGCTGAATTATGAATGACGGACCAGACGCTTGTAATGTAGGGCATTTCGAGAAAAACTCACCATCACCAACAACCTCTCCTTCCACTCCAACATCACCCGTCTCCTCTGTTTTAGTTTCTTTGCTCCCCTCTTTCACTCGTGGTAGTGTTGGTGGTGCTGGTTCTTGCTGTTGTTGGTTCCTCCGTTCTCCTTCCTGTTTGTTGTTGGGGACTTCGCTGGTGTTGGGGAAGGGATAGATCTTCCTCCATCTGAACAGTTCCACTCGAGTTGAGTATATCATAGCTAATCTGTGAAGGAGTAATACCACTAAGGCACTGTGATAAGTTCTGGTTATTTGGCATAAACCGATTTAGCAACACTAGCTCTCGAATTGGTTGATGGTTTTGAATGAAAACTTCTCTTGTGTCTATACTTTCCACTCCGAAAAGCGAAATCTTTTCTGCATATATCGCATTCCCATCGTGGTCTAAATATTGGTCTCATGTGCGGTAGATTTGAGAGTAGAGTGCCCCCACACCTCGTGAGCAATACAATCGTCAACTGTTCTGAAGACTAGCCCCAGACAGAACAGGAACAGTTATGCGTTTTTAAATGACACTTCAAACTCTCTTTGCGTAAATTCCCATGCATCGAGGGCAAGAAATCTGAACTCTTTGATATATACAATGTTTACTGTAAATGTCTTGTCAGACTGCTGGCTTTTAAAATTCTAGCGCACACAAAGCAACTAACGAAGTTAGAAGCATCCCCATACCAAAACTATATTTGAATGAGAAAGTTGGACAAAGTATAATCGTATAAGTACTTTGACGCAGTTCTGTGAATACGCATATATGTAACTATGAATTCATCCTTAGATGCAGTTTAGGGGTAGGGGGAGGCTGTGCGGAGCAATTCTGTAGTCCAGATAGGTTGTTCATTGCCCAAGCTCACCCATGTTTGGGATTAACGCTCTGCAGATATCCCGTTGACGTGTTTAGACCGTAGATTTGTGAAAAAGTATAATATCAAAGAAAAAATGAACACATTTCGTTCCCTACACCGATAGACTTAAAACAAAAACATGATCGTTGATAACTCGTAAGAAAATATTGTAATTAACAGATTAGAACTCATTTCCTTCTGGATAATTATTACCTACCTGAGACATTCCATCAGAACTGGACTATAAAAAAAAACAATCATTGAAAAATACAATTCAGACCGGATGTCACAATGTGATGGATGGTAATATTCCCCGTCAGCTGAAACGGTTTTCAAAGTCCCTCAAAGTCTATGATAATTTCACATCACATTTATTCTGAGAGATCAAAATTCAGTGCCAGCAGAGGATTATCGGCTTGCGGACAGTATGGATTAATTCCGTAGGTCTATATTTTCAAGGATATAAAGCTTCAATCTTCTTCAAGAAGACCCTTCTTGAAATGTCACTCATGAATGTTATTGACTCACAGGAGGAATTCATAATTCGAATAGTTGAGACTAATGAAAATATCAAACAAAAGCTATGTCATGTATCCGCCTAAGACCTGAAAAAATCTAATATTAGTGTTTTGTGTGAGCTGACACGTTTAATATTCTTCCAAAGGTATTTCGAAGTCTCATTTGCGAACAATCAGCAGAGGATCATCGATACACCGCCTTCGATTATGTATGTTTGAAATACTTGTTATTTATCTTTTACACATGTTTTTCCCATTAAGAAGAACATTTACGTCACCAATACCAAGCAAACAACAGGACCCGATAGCTCATTAGCTGGTCTATTCATTGCTTGTGAAGTTGTAATTTTTTCTTCTTGTAAGACATGTCGGAGTAACATAAAGGAAGCAGAAAAAAGCGCGAGTCAAGACACATATAAGTTTTAGACTTAGACAACTTGGAGTGAAGTCCATAACGGTCAATAGTTTTAAGGGGCCAATCTATTCCCACATTGATTATCCCAGGCCAAATCGAGAAGCTGACCAAGATAAGACGATAACTTCAGCTTCGTGGCACCTGCGACGACAGATTCCTCGTGTTTACAGATTGATTTACTTATGGGGCGAGACTAGCACTCGGGGCTACTCCCTCGTGCTAATCCCCCCCCCATGAGCTAATAAATCTACAGACATTCGTAAGCTATGAAATAACTATTACTTTCATTGTATGTAATGAACTGAAGCGGAGTTTTGAAAGCGTTTTTTTCTCAACCCGGTGATAATTCGAGAAATGGAGATAATAATCTACAAATGACAACATTCGTAGAAGATTGAATCCCCCCCCCCCCCCCCGTGGTAGATTTTCAGGAATCATTCTCAGATTTTGAATGAGGAAATTCCAGCAACGGTATGATTTGGGACACTATGTGTACACAATGGTCTTATTTGTTAGTTCTACTGTTTTAGATATTGTATATCCCACGGATGAGACGATCAAATATCTCACAGTATCACATTTTAGAGTAAATTGTAAGGTTTTGAATGGTTAATTGCCCTAGTGTATCAGACCGCATTGCAAGTCTCAGTTGGCCTCAATTGGTATATCAATTGAGATTTCTCGTATACCAATGCTATCGAGGACACACGTGCCCATATACCAACCAAAGGAGTCTGAGGGAAACTGACAGATCGACGAGGTTTAATTACGATGTGTAGTTCTTATTAATAAAATAAATCATATAAATAAGTAAATTTAATTGTTTATTTCATTAGTCTATCACCAACGTCATATAACAATATATAGGGAAGAAACGACGTCCTTCTAACGTTATCGGCTCGATTGCCAAGGTGGAGGTAACATGGCGTTAGAGTGTAAGGATAGGCGGGTTCAATATATGACGTAAACGGAGTTTTGTTTGGTTTTCGATGAAAATATGAAAGATATTTATGACAACGTTACTAGGAATGACAGAAATCTGAAGAAATTATGCGATAAACTGTTTTCCTCAAGAAAATCAGAAAAAGTAATAAATGTCAAAAACTATTTGAAAAAATCGATGTCCCTTAAATATGGGCCGTAATACGGAAGCGTATTAGTGCCAGTGTGAAAATTTTTTTCCCGAGATTTATCTCCTAATTAGGACATAATATCTCCTAATTAGGAGAAAATTATCTCGTAATTAGGACTTATTATCTCCTAATTAGGACTTATTATCTCCTAATTAGGAGATAATTATCTCCTAATTAGGTGATAATTATCTCCTAATTAGGACATATTATCTCCTAATTAGGACTTAATATCTCCTAATTAGGAGATAATTATCTCCTAATTAGGACATATTATCTCCTAATTAGGACTTATTATCTCCTAATTAGGTGATAATTATCTCCTAATTAGGTGATAATTATCTTCTAATTAGGACATATTATCTCCTAATTAGGACTTAATATCTCCTAATTAGGAGATAATTATCTCCTAATTAGGACATATTATCTCCTAATTAGGAGAAAATTATCTCCTAATTAGGAGATAATTGTGATCGGTTGTTGCCCCATTTATCAGCTATATCGTGAGTAGTATGCAAAGCACCGTAGCCCCGGCTCAACTTGACCGTTGACCAAACCACTTTTAGTTGAGAGGGGTGCAATTACAAGCGTCTAGTCCGTCATTCGTAATCCAGCCGTCGTCCATTAGAGAATATCCGCGTCCATAATCCAAAGACCTATTCCATATTCCAATAACAGTATTAGCACCAAATTCAAAAAGACACTCATAGTATACATAAACATAGGCTTGTTTCCTGCAAGAGAGAAGCGGTCAACAGTTTTCAATGATGCCGGCAAGACATCATGATGTTCCAAAAATATCAAATCCGTATCGCTGATCAGTATTCTTAATCCATAATATTCATTGTAAAGTCGTCATCTAAAGAATGATGTATCTCAGTCACGCTTTGATTGTGACTGTTCATATGAGTACCATGAGGATCTTGAAGTGCATGGGTTCATACGGCCCCTAGCCCCGGGTTAAGCGATATTAGACACAAGTTACGAAACGTAGCGCCATAGATCTTGCACGCTACGTTCGTATTTTTCTATCAGCATGCGATAGGTTGTTATGCAAAGAATGGTTTACCCCAATGGAACGGTCAAGGTCGCTATAGTTCCGGCAAAGGCCACTTCCGGTCACGTGACCACAATTGACGTCCGAGGATGTATTCCTCCGGGGTGATACGGTCATGTCCGACGGTGATGCGGTCATGTCCGTGGAGAAGCCTCCGCGCACAGAAAGTAGTCCCTTGTCAACGAGATTTTAATACGCTAGTGGTCGATTCCCTTGCGTCATAATACCATGATACCGTTGAGAAAACAACAAGGATGACAGGTCAATCATTTTATTTTCCCCTCCAGTACATCATACCCATCCTGGGTGAGCCGCGTTTGGTATGTTTATACTTCAAGTAGGCTCTTGTCCAATGAGAAGCCTTCCTTCAATCTTCTTTCGGTGTGACCTAAGCATTGCCGGCAGGCCAGGATACCGTTCAGTCAGCATGTCCTGAAACAGCTGTTTGCGCATTCTGATTGCATTTTCCAGAGCCTCGGTGGGTGGTAACCCCACTCACTCGCTCACTCACCCACTAGCGTTAGAGCGTCACTGCGTTTAGGGCATCACTGCCTTAAGACGAGCGTTGGGCATGCCTCACTCCCGGAGCTCCGGAGCCTGAGCTTGGAGCTCTCGGAGCTCGGAAGTGACGTCATCGTACGCATGCGCACACACACCTTTGGTGCACCTTGTATCCTATAGCCCATAGATAATTATCTCCTAATTAGGAGATAATTATCTCCTAATTAGGAGATAATTTTCTCCTAATTAGGAGATATTAAGTCCTAATTAGGAGATAATATGTCCTAATTAGGAGATAATTATCACCTAATTAGGAGATAATTATCTCCTAATTAGGAGATATTAAGTCCTAATTAGGAGATAATATGTCCTAATTAGGAGATAATTACCACCTAATTAGGAGATAATTATGTCCTAATTAGGAGATAATAAGTCCTAATTAGGAGATAATAAGTCCTAATTAGGAGATAATTTTCTCCTAATTAGGAGATATTATGTCCTAATTAGGAGATAAATCTCGGATTTTTTTTTTCCACACTGGCACTAATACGCTTCCGTAGATTCCATATCATTTGTACCAATAACAACATCCACGGCGACTGCTCTCCCGGGAATTAGTCCATGTATTATCTTTAATCATGCTGTATAAACAAATTTCAATGAAACAGTGAAGTTAACTAGATATGAACCGTGCCGTGTCAACATGGAAGGGAAATCAATAGAGTGGTATTTACAGACCGATCCCACTATATCAGGGCGGTAAATTACGTAAGAAGAGTAAATCACGCTTCAAGCTGAATAAATGGAGTTGACATATTGTATCGTTGAAGAAGGATCCCAGGCGTATACAGACAATCAATAACATGACCAGGCAATATTTGTGTTGCTTTCTAAAGTGTGATCCCAGAAGGATTGGACCATTCTCATCCAATAATTTTTGCAGGCGCGAAGCACTTGTTGTTGCTGTCGTGTCTCAGGAAGATGTCCAACCAATCAGATGCCTGGAAATGGCGGCCGACCGCGGTACCTCAGTTTTGATGTAAAGATGGGCTCAAGATTGTTTCTTCGTTGCAATTTGAGAGGAATTGTTTCCTTTCAATTTCTCTACCATTGAAGTTTTTAAAGAGATCTGATGAGAACTCCAGCCTTGAAATGGCTCGGACATCGGATGAATATTTTTCATGTAATGAGTATGATGAAAATTCTGCAATGCGATGCACATTCCAATGTACCCATGCAGAGTTGTCTCGGTCAGTACAAGCAGGAACCGAGTATAACTATAAAAGTTTATTTCGGAAAACCCTGGACATGATAATTGGGGATGGAAGAGAACAGGACGGACTTAGCAGTTTCTCCGGGATGTCCGGTGGCGTACAATCGCTTCCCTTCGTAGATTCTCGCTCGGCAGTCCCGAATGCAGGGTGGAGTGCCGATAAGTAATCCGTGTATTTGCAATACTAATATAATATATAATTAGAGAGACGAAAGAGAAATACAGAAGTCTTCGAAATTCACAAAAATGATAAATTCCCGATATATCACAATTCTATATCATTTATCCAGATGGCGCTAATCGAACTCCTTACAGCAGCTATGATATATAATACAAGCGTCTAGTCCGTCATTCAATATTCAGCCGTCGTCCATTAAAGAATTTCCGCGTCCATAATCCAAAGACCTAATTCATATAATAACATTAGCACCAAAGTAAAAGGATAAATCATAGTATACATAAAACTAGGCTAATTTCCTGTAAGAGACAAGCGGTCAACAGTTGTCAACGATACAAGCAAGACATCACGAGGTTTCAAAAATATCAAATCCGCATCGCTGATCAGTATTCTCAATCCATACGGTATACGTTGTAAAGTCGTTATCTAGAGTATGATGTATCTCAGTCACGCTTTGATTGTGATTGTTCATAGGAACACTATGAAGATCTTGAAATACATAGGTTTATAAGACCCCTGACCCCGGGTTAAGCAGAATTAGGCACAAATTATAAACGGTACCGCCCTATATGTACGCTACACCCGTATTTTGCTATCAGCATGCGATATGTGTCTCCAAATTTGAGAAACGTCGAGTGGAGGTGCTTGATGAAATAGTCCGGTTTTACAAGTTTCTGCAATAATGTTGGTCGCTGGTATGGTAGAAAATAATGCTCAAGGGGATAAGTATTGCTAAAACACGATCGTCAGACTGACGCATTCTTTGTTCAGTGTCTAGACTTGCTTGCTTGACAAACTTGTTTTTGTAAACAAGTTGCAGGAAAATCTCGACGCCACTGTGGATTTTATGTTGATTTTCATAAACATAGGTAGCTATATGTATCGGTAAGCTTAGGACAACGATCTCGAGTCCGGAAATCTGTATAGCCAACCATCACATCACGGAACATGGATTAAAAATTATGAAGAATGGTTTTCGTATTGTCAGTTCATGATCTGATGTGCATTGGCTCGGATTTAGGCCCTACTCTAACGATCTCTCATCAAACCATACAAAAATAATTCATCGATTTTCATCCGACATGCCTTATGGTTCAGGAGTAGATTTGTTTTCATTTGCCGTTACAGCACACTCGTGTTCCTCAATGGCAGATGTGCGCTGTGGTGGGTGGTCATATTTGTAGAACCATTTCTTGATCTAGTTAGTTATCCATAAATTTGAGGAAGAATCCAACATGTCGCTCTTTGAGATCAGATTCATGATTCTACTGGCTGTAAAATTCAGCATATTGCATCAAGGAGAGCCTTCCAAGTACAAGATAGGTGAGTAACAGTGGATTTATTATTAGAATAATTTCATTTTCCAGGACCCCATACATGAATTGTGAGGCACGGCTTGATTGTAGGTTCTGTTAATCCGACATAAATGTATTTGTTGTGTATAAATGTACTGCTGGGACGTTATTCATCCCGAGTAAAAACGATGATACGAGGGGTTTTGATGATACGAGTGGTTTTGATGATGCGAAGTTTTCAAACCCAATTCTTACGAGAAATATATTTGGAATGGATAAATAATTCAACAGCGATGTTTCATCTTCCACCACAAAAACAGTGTTGCCTGCTTTCGTCGAATTCCAATATTGAGGAGTTCGTGTGTTCAACGGCTGAACCACGGGGTTTTTGGGGGAAGAGTGAGGGTTATCCCTCCGTCTATTTATAGGAGAATTGCAGAGGCCGTCAGTATAAAACATATACGGATAATTCTAATTCCTACGAATGTCTATTGTTAAATGTACATTTCACATTTGGCATTGCCAGGCACAGGGCTGTTAGTAACAGGTGCTTGCACGTCTCCACCCCCCCCTCCCATTTTCCCCCAAATGAAATGAGCATTTCAAGCCAATTGTAAATATAGTTCCTGCCTCCCTGGCTGACAAATTCCTCATACGATTTGTTTAAATGAAAGTTTGAATTGAATTTTATATTGGAATTTTAAATTGTATGTTTAAATTGAAGTTCAAATTTTAAATTTAAATTCTAATTTCAAATCTTAAACTCAAAAGTTCAAATTCAAATTTCAACTGTAGAATTCAAATTTCATTAAAATATTTAAATGAAAATTTCAAGTTGATAAGCTGATGTTCCGAAACCGATTATCCTCAAATCAGTCTGAAATTGATCCCGACATTTAACCTGGTTGATTGTGCAACAGACCCTTTTCACAATGCATTCCTTTCGTAGAGAAATTAACGTTACGCAACATGAACAACTAAGCCGTAGCAATCTAGACTTACAACTGGAGGTGCCTGGTATAAATAACTGTACCAGAGTAGTATAGTCCCGTGATTTAAAGTAGTATTGACCTTTGACCGCAAAAACACCGGAAGTGCGCAGGTCACGTGGTTTGGTGGCGCCCCTGGTGGATGGCAATGTCCGGTCATCTCCGGCAATGCCCGGCCCTCTCCGGGACAATAGATAGCCTTTATCCACCCTTTCGAAGCATCCATGTATAGATGAGGGTCTCCGACAATATTACCATGTATTTATCCATGTTAAACGGCCAATGATCGTTTTACATCCGGGTACTCATCTTACATCCGGGGATTGTGTAACATCCGGGTTTAAGCCAAAACATTGGCCTATAAAAGCCAGAATTTTGTGGGACCTCATCTACCATTCGGATTGCGCGGGATCACCGGAAATGCGCAGGTCACGTGGTTTGGTGGCGCCCCTGGTGGATGGCAATGCCCGGTCATCTCCGGCAATGCCCGGCCCTCTCCGGGACAATAGATAGCCTTTATCCACCCTTTCGGATCATCCATGTATAGATGAGGGTCTCCGACAATATTACCATCTATTTACTCATGTTAAACGGCCAGTGATGGTTTTACATCCTGGCACTCATCTTACATCCGGGGACTGTGTAACATCCGGGTTTTAGCCAAAAAATTGGCATATAAAAGCCAGAATTTTGTGGGACCTCATCTACCATTCGGGTATCCCAGGAAGTTTTCCCATGTTTTACATCCGGGGACCCTGGTTTTACATCCGGGTCCTATTCAACATCCGGGTTGTTACATCCGTGGAACATGCGATGAGTGAGTGAGTGAGGGAGTGAGTGAGTGAGGTAGTAAGTGAGTGGTCATATAAGGTCGTTTGTACACCATTAGCCTCAGTCTGTATCCACCCTCTGATCGTGTACCATGTCGAGTACATGTCCGTTCTGTCAGAAGACACTCTCTCGTCGCGACAATATGCTCAGACATATGCGTCGAACGCATAGACAAGAGCCACCACTGAGTCCCGCTATAGGTTCACCAAGTGAGGTAGAACATCCCTATACGATGACGGTGAGAGGCCCTATTTATTTTGTATGCTAAATTTCAGCATATTTCACTGAATTATGAAGATTCTTTGATGTTTATACATGTTATGGACAATATTCTGGACATGCTTGTTTGGTTGCATGAATACTATTTCCATGTTATGGGTCACCTTGCTCGAAAATGGAGTTCTCTCTGTCACATTGTGGAATCGAGGCGCTAAATTGGATTTCTATGTCAACAAATGGACTGAAAAGTAATTTCTAGCATATAGTTTCTCCAAAAAAGAAATACATTTATTTGTCATTTCAAGGTGCGTTTTTGGAAATTTAGACTTGGCAATTTTTTTGGACAATCTCAAAGATCTTGTCTGTCCTAAATACTTTACTAAAAGAATAAGGCGGAAACCGTCACTAATTCCAGCATAGGTCATCCCAATAGTTTTGTATGCAGAAATTTTCCAGGCTTAACATATCAGAAATCTTAGTGAACAGTGTTGAAGGAAAACATTGAAATTGGGAAAACAAAATATTCATACAATAAATCACCATTCCTGGCGGCTCAATGAGGCTAGAATCATGCTCTATGGTTATTTTGGCGCATTTTCGGAATCCCGAAATTTCGTGCTATTTTTGGGAACGACATTAAATGCACAGCATGCGGGCATTCTGACCAAGGGTGGTAATTATCATAACACTAGATATGAAAACGAAGGTTCAGGGTCAGATGGATAAAATCTTGCAAGTAAAGATCATTGTTCATCATATAATAGTGCAGAATAATGGAAATTGACATGACCTTACTTGAAACCATAATAAAATCACGAGGGTTCATCCAAGGTTTGCCATGAAAGTTTAATGATTGTACTCTAAAAGTTGGGAACAACAGGGCATTCAGTTTCTAATTATATAGGTTACTATCTGTCTGTTGTTTTATTATACTATGCCTGGGAAGATACATAGACAGACAGTGGCACAATACAAAGACTGTGTTTTCATCTCGAGTTGAGCCTGTGATCCTCTGTTCTGTTTTAGAATCTCTCCAGCATCCCCATACATTCAGCATAATACCCTCACAAAACAAAACTCACAGAGTGAGTCCACACACATCTTCACCAGCCGAGTCCACTACATCGCAAAGCTCTCTACGCTGCCTTGACATTCTTGGCTGGTGGCAGAGGAGTACTGCTCTGCGCCACCTAGTGGAAGTTTTAACGATGAGCGACTTTTTGCCTCTAGGAGTTGCTCCAGTTCAATTTCAAGCCGGCCACACTCGTAAGGCGATTCGTTATCGTTCGGCCGTGCAGCGCGTCACAAAAGCTGATTCAATTGATCAGAACATCGAAAGTGGCCATGAAAATGCTTCTCCTGTTGTTTTTTTTCGGCAATTTCCCCGCACATTCGACACAGCTCGTTCTTAGTGGGGGCCGCCATCTTGGTAATCAACTACTACGTAACGCGCATTTTGATTGGATGCAGCAAGCCGTCTCTGCATCCCATTCAACGATGAGGATTCACGTTCCAACTTTACTAGAGATGTATGCCAAGGCAATGTACAGAGCAACGTGATGTACGTCGACTTGGCTAGAGAAGATGGTCCACACAACCCTCGAATAAAATATGGTATAGTTTCGGAATAATTGTCCACAATCAATCTTGCTTCATCGGTTGTTTATGCATCTTCATAGGGATGGATTGAATTAATACACCCTTTCATTACTCGGAACATGAACTTTCTGAGTCCATGAAAGGAACATATGGTCACTAAATGAGTAAAAACCGTTGAGAACAGCCATATACTGGTACTTAACTGCTGTTATTTGTATTTGCGCTGTTACTCAGGGCTTCATCAGTTGTAATAAAACTTACGGTATCCAAAGAACCTCTTCCATCGTGGGGGTATTTTAGAATCTCCGTTGGTTTGGGAATGGCATTGTTCACACAGTCCACATTGCAGCGTACACCATAGTCTGTCGACTTATTTTCTTGTTAGTACTATCAGCCGGCCTTCCACGTGCTCACCTTTGTTTTTATCTTTTCCTACACATTATATTTGGATTTGTATATACTTTGTCCACTCACTGACAATCTGGCATGACCATGCATACTCTCGCTTCTCATTAATTAATAACTTAGCTAGCATGTGTTACCGATGTACGAGGTTATCCCTGTGATCTATAGTCGATTTTTTGAAAATTGATGTTCCTCATAAGCTGATGGCTTAAGAATCCATACGCTTCCAGATAGGATACCTAGTACGGCGCACAATGACAATACATTTGGTGTCGCTATACATAAATATATACATGCCGTTTTAGTGCTTAATTTGGGTAAGCATAATACAAACGAACATGTATATACTGTATGTATATGTATATAAGTGTCACATCGAATAATCTGAGAAGATATTGTTGACGTATAAATCGCGAGAGAGCAGCCATCAGTTTTTCATACATGCGAAACGCGAATCTATTAGCCAATATAAATAAGTAATCAAATCGAAGAAACAATATGTGTAGTTGTATATGGATGAATAACAGATGGCAAAGAACACAGCCAACTAATGTTCTGAACTATGATGTATTGTTCTTAAAATTCAACTGACTTTTCCACCTTTGATTTGCTTTGCGCTGTTAGTTTCCAAATCGTAATATTTTAGCTGACGTTTTATTACCAATTTCCATCAAGTTCACCTACATCATTAACCTTTCGTCTGATTCCACATAATCTACTGATGTTGAACATTAGTTTTGCTATCTACTGTTATACATTTAGCCAGTATTGTTTAATGATACTTTAACTGACTTATCAATCTTTTACATCAGTGAATTAGTGGTGCCTTCACAAATGGAACGGCCTTGAATAATCTACCTACCTTCATTGAAAGAGAATTTGAAGCTATTTGAAGCCAATTTTAGATATTTTTCTGTACACGATCCACACTGAGCGTGATACATATATGTTACACATGTTTTTGGATATAAACCATCGGAAACCAAGTTGCAGTAAATGTAAGGTTAAACTAAAAGAATGACCGACCTATAGCCTGAAACGCAAGATTTTATAGCTCCACCAGAAAGTGAAAACAAACTACTTTGGTTGCTCTGATGACATCACTTTCTTGGAAGGTAGTTGTGGTCGATTATAGCCCTGATTTTCAAGATTTGTAATCATTCCTCTCACCAATATTTCTTTTCACAGAAAAAATTATTCAAGAAACGAATAAATTAATTTCATGCCCTCTGTGGCAAAAAAATGGGAAAATTTGGACGAAAGATCTAATTCGTCAAGATCTTTCTCGAGTGCTATTTTAGATATGCCTAAGATCTCTCGCAAATATGATTCTACACTATGACTTAAAATAACCCCAGTAGGATAAGGTATGAGGTCTGAAAGTTTATGTCATAATTCCTTTTTATTCTGTATATAGATCAAATAGATTAGTGGGAGTGAAGTTGTCCCCTCCCACAGGACCGATATGGGCAACTATGGGCAACTATGACGTGATTGTGAAGTCGAAACTTCATCTAAACTTTTTAGAATATTTTCATTGTTTAGGGGAAAGCATTGGCTTTATTTTGCTGTATTTCTTCTATCGTTCTGATTCTCTCAATTATAAACAGATGATTACATTTTCCCTAACCTTAATACTAATTTTTCAAAAATATAGTGATATTTTTGGAAAATTATTATAACAGCCACTCACTGCAAAATCGTGGTCGCGCTAAATCCTCTTTTGCGAGCCCAGGAATCTCTAATTCACTCCAGACAATCTGCCAGATACTAACCGTTGTCTGAAGCTCGGAATACCATTACATTAAAAGCATGCACAACGGTAAACACCCGTCATCATAGACATGCGAGAATCTGCTATGCAGCACGTAGCGTACACTAGACATCCGATATTACGTGCAAAATCAACAGTTAAAAGGAATATCAAAGGAAGCACTTTTAAGTCTAACAAAGTTTAATGGTCACGAGTTTTCGCAAATAGTAGATATCGTCAGGTGAAACCGTGCAGTTAATGGCTGAAATCAATATCTGTGAGTACTGATACAAACTTGATCATGCACAGGAGTAAAAACTTTCTCACGATTCGTTACTGAATTTAACATTCCCGCTACAGATTGATTAAAACATAGGCTGCAGATATAATATTGTTAAATTATATAAACGCCTTTCGTGGTTATACCATCTTCAATATCAACGAATGCTGGACTGTGTCATCCATCTTACACATATCACAAGATCACGTAGTGTGATTGTTGATACGGAGCAGGTAATATTCAGAGCAATATTCCCAGATATAATTCTGAAAAGCAAGAGCTTCAACTCTCGGTCACCATAAAGCTTGGAAGACCCAGAGGTAACACTTTTTGTTTCATGCTCTTAAAAAAACGATCCCTTATTGGAACTGTCCCAATCCCCCTGCCGTCAACGTAAGTTTGTACAGTTGTCATAATCTATTTATCAGATTAACAGACAACCCTGTCTCTATAGATATCCGCAGTTGAGCTTGCTTTGTGAAGTTCGTTCCCTAAGATATTGAAATGAGCAGGAACCCACTCGAAATAGGCAGAAATTGTTTCTGCAACAGAAAGGAGAGATGAAAAAATATTATTTCTGAGAATAAACATGACGAGTTATCCCTGATAGAATTATTCATTTCTCGAGGGGTGCTCTGTACAATTCCGTTGATATCACACCTCTGGTCCGTTCAAAATCAGCAAACGGCCTCGATGAAATAGCAACGTTCAGTGTGTTTAAAAGTAGCTTCATACTTCAACTCTGCGGTACAGGAAGTGGACCCAGCTCCCCCGGTATCAGGTCACTCAGCCGCATTGATATATATTAGGACCTTGTTAAAAATTGGGATATGGAAAGAGTACTGAGTTCCCCTCTTATCATGACACTAGCCCTATCGGTATATATACGGTCTTTGACACAAAGCTCAGCAATCATGGGGGGGCAAAATGTGTACCTGTGGGCAGCCAAGGACCCTATACCATGGTGTAGCTCAACAGATACATTGTAATAATTGGTGACATGTTTAAGCTCTCAAAATGAAACATGATTTTGTCCCAGCTCTTGAGTATGTAAGACGGTAGCGGTCACTCGCCTTCTCGCATACTCGCCCTGTATTTTGCTGACACGAAAAGTCGAGAAATCGAGAACGCGAGGCGAGAATTCGAGTATGCGAGGCGAGAAGTCGAGAACGCGAGGCGAGCCGGGCGAGTATGCGAGAAGGCGAGTGGCCTCTACCATCTTCCATACTTGAGACATGTGTGCACGTAAGGCTTATGTTTCCTGGGACATAATCGCCCTGTATTTTGCTGACACGAGAAGTCGAGAAACCGAGAACGCGAGGCGAGAAGTCGAGATGCATATGTCCGTTTGAAACATGTGAAGCCCTGCATAGTGAAACATGTGTCACTTTCGCCAATATTTTGTTATTATTCGGTAATGTGCCGTATATATATATCTCAATCTGAACACGTTTCATAATGAAACATCACGTTTCATAATGAAATGTCTCACACTTGAGCTTTCCTGTGGAGCCATATGGTTGCTTTTCAGTCGCCCGACTTCTACAATTTTTCCCACCTCTTGCATATTACTCCAATAGATTCAAAGTAATCTACCCCATATTACACGTTTCATGTGACCACCAGATCGCCTGTGAGAGATAGTGATGTGAATGAATCATTTATTAAATTCAAACTGGATCAATTTTTCTCTTATCTTCGAACGAAGTTGGTTGTACATTATTTTAAACTCAGATATACCCAATAATATTCATAGGAAGAACATGTCTATACAGCAAACTGTTTCCGGGTTAACAATGACATGATAATTTCAGACAGATACATGAGTAGTATAGAGGCGGGTATAAGACTGATCGTATTCGATGATCTCAGGAGGACAGGATCAAAGGTTAGAGGTAAGCTGTCGAAAATCGAAAGATTGGCGTTCGAAATGAGCGAATCAGGGATTCGGATTTTTTTAAACCGCCTCCAATGGGTGCTCAGGGGTTCAAATTGGACAGGCGGTGAAAATGACAAAGCAGTATATTCATATAATCCGCATGCGCAGTGTGCGGTGGAGGAATTGCATACAAGGGCGAGCTGCCTTAACGATCATACTCTCGCTAGTGCTCGTTAACATTCAGTCATAACCATGTTTCATTTGGGGTACAACTTGGGGTATTCGCTAATGTGGTGAACTAACTTTGGATGTTACCATGTGGAGAAATTATATCTCTGTTATATCTCATTGCACGATGTAACCCCAAAGCGAATAAAGTAGTGCCAGACCAGGGACAGTCAGTCGAATTCTACTTGGAGCGAACTCGATTCGAATCCATCAACAAACTGTTATGCCGAAGCGCTTCAACCTGTCATCGGAGTACTGACGAAACAACACTGTCAGGGTTGTCAAGTGGATCATCTCAGCCAATGCCAACATGATTGCATGATGCTGCACCCTGACGGGAATGTCGATTGGCATTTGGATGAGGCCTTGCCACAGGTGGACAAAGATCTCATCTTCCAGGTCTTAAAGACCAGGGTAGAACGCGAATATTCACTCCATCTATATGCTGAGCTATGACTGAACTAACCTGGAGAGAAAACGAACTGAAAACCGAAGCCTGGAAAGAGGTTCTGGCAGAAAAGCTAAAGATAACTGACAATTAAGAAACATGTGTGGTGCTCTATTGCACAAGTGTACAGGGATCGATATAAACGTTTATTGAAATATTCAAGTTGGGACATTCTTGAAATTTATATAGAACAATTCGTCCGTGTTCAGTTCCTAAAGTGTCTTTTTCTTACAAGTAATAAAACCTTAGAATTTACATTTCTGTGTTCTGTTTCTTTCTTTGCATGCGCAACCATATTTATAGAGTGTGGGTATATAGGTATTCAGTTGTGATTCCAATCTCACGGATATGACACCTACGTCGCTCAAGTCATCGCTGAACAAGCTAAATCGTCAGCTATCAAGGCTGCATTTAGCTGTGTTCCAGTGTTAAACAAGACTGTGAGAGATTCCTGTCTTAATGTTTTTTACAACCAGATCCGTAGCCCGTTGAAGGAGCAATATTCCTATATTGCACAATACGGCACGAAGGAATTGTTCAAGCAATAGAGTGACAGGCCAATTTATAGACCAAAAGTTTCAAGCTTATCTGGTGGATATGGGCTCCTTGACGAAGGAAAAGGATAAAAATGTGTACATTTTGACTTGTATTGACCTGTTCTCGAAATATACTTGGGTCATTTCCGTGATAAGCAAAACAGGCGAAAACGTTGTCAATGCGTTCAAAACCATCTTCAAGAGTGGCCGTAAACTCGTCTCTCTACAAACCGATGACGGTACATATTTTTTTAATTCTAAAGTTCAATCCTTTCTTAAATCTGAAGAGGTGTACTTTTTGTACACCTTTCATCAGACGGAAGCTCCAGTTGTGGGATGTATCAATGGTACGATCAAGGAAATTCAATGGAAATATTTTACCGCGAAAAAGACATCTTGCCTAAACTGATGCGTGGGTACAACCACGCGTATCATTCCAGCATAGAAATGGCACAAGTCAACCCGACAGACGAACGACAGGTGCGAAAATATTTACACGACGAAGGCACCAAAGTTCAAGATCAAAAAGTGTAAACGAGTGAGAATCAGTAAATTGAAGCGCACGTTAGAGGGGGGAGGAGGCCTTGGCTTAATGTCACACTCAAGGTTGTTCACTCATGTGGTGACAGTCAGTTTGGTTGGTGGAAGAAGCCGGAGAACCCGGAGAGAACCACCGCCCGTCGACAAGTAACTGACAAACTTTCACACATGGACCAGTTGGGCCTGAACCCGTGCCGGTTCAGTGGTGTGAGGATAGCGGTCACCAGCGAAGCGCCTTAGACCACTCGGCCACCGAGGGCTCCATGCGCACGTTAGAGAAAGGGTATCTTCCTGATTTTTCATCATCAAACGACTGATTGCGTGTATATGAGTCGTCAACAAAATCGAAGACATGAACGGAGAAGAGTTGAAAAGTACTTTTTACGAAAATGATCTATAACACGTCGTGACATACGCGGATGCTTATTATCATATCGATAAAGTTCTGGAGACCAAAAAGCACCGCGGAAACAGGAGTTAACCGATAAATGGAAGGGTTACAACACATATAAGGGAAGTGGGAAGAGGTGCCGACATACTGACTGCGTCACATGACTTCACAGAATAGTCTTCTGGTAAACCTATTCTAAAGCACATACCAAGAACCTAACGATTCGTGATATGTGTTGTATCTCAGGTACGCTTTTATTGTACCTGTTCATGTGGCAACTTGGATGATATGACCACACGGCCCCTAGCACCGGCATAAGCGGTATTAGATACAGCTCCTTCAATTTTTGGAAAATGAAAAGATTATAAGTGTCGGACATGTAACCAATATTCCTTCGTGGGGGACCTCTCAGCCTCAGATTAATCCAGTACACTATAGAAGAAGGACATGTTCGCCAGCAAACTGCACTTATTTACCACGATGTTCACCGTGCGAGGGTTTCAGAAGTCCGATACATTGCAGACTATGACGCGAGCTGTTACCTCTTTGTAGGAATATAAGCGGATGACTAACAGTTTATTCGAGGATGAAGTGTATAACGCTGGGAGGTTTCAAGTCTTCGAAATCTATACTCCGAGACCTGAATACGTAAATCTGGTGTTATTATAAACAAATCATGCAAAGACACGACAGTCATTCGGACAATTTTGAGTCGTCATGAACATACGGTGGAAATATCTCTTTACGTGCATGTTATCTGGTCCTACGGGTAGCGACAAAACTTTCGTTTCTGAGGTGATACAACACGTGTCTGCACTCATTCTGCACCCGCTCTATATTAATATACGGAACGTGACATTTCACGAAGGGCTTCACTCAAAATTTCACCCAAAGTTTCTCAATTAGCGATGCAGGTCGCATGCTGATAGCAAAATATGAGCGTAGCGTGCAAGATTTATGACGTTATTTTTCGTAACTTCTGTCTAATTCCGATTAACTTGGGGATAGAATCCGTACAAAGGCCTATGAACCCATGTACTTAAAAAACCTCATGGTGTTCATATGAACAATCACAATCAAAGCATGAATGACATACATCATTCTCTAGATAACGACTTTACAACGAGATTAAGTATACTGATCAGCAATACGGATTTGGCATTTTTGGAATATCATGATGTTTTGCCGGCATCATTGAAAATTGCTGACCGCTTGTCTCTTGCAGGAAATTAGCCATGCTAATGTATACTACGATTGTTGTTTTGCTTTTAATTTGATGCGGATGCTGTTATATGGAATATGGAAAAGGTTTTTGGTATTATGGACGCGGAAATTCTTTAATAGTCGACGGTTGAATATTGAATGACGGACTAGATGCTTGTATTCCCAAGCTTTTCGACTTGGACACCTCTGGGAACACCCCAATCGCCATCGATGATCTTATGCTGGAAGCGGATGACAAAGTGATAAAACTGTTTACCAAATTCAGTCATCACGCTAACATAAGCGTCATATACATCATACAGAATTTAATCCACAAGAGTAAAGAGCATAGAACCATCACTTCAAATACGTACTATGTGGTTTTGTTTGAAAAACCGCGAGATGCCTCGCAAATTGCACTAATTGGCAAGCAGATGTATCCGGGGAAAACAAAATTCGCCCGTGAGTCCGTTGATGACGCTACGTCAGACTCGCACACCTATCTCCTTATCGATTTGAAACAGAATACCCCAGAATATTAGGTTATGAAATCGGTTATGAAATCAAATGTTCCTGCGGAAAAATCAGTACACGTACATGGGTTAATTGTAAAAGGTCTGACTATCGAGAGAACCGCATCGATCCGTTAACAACCGTCATGTCCTCGAGCTTGAGAAAATACGCTCCTACGCTCAAAGTCTCAAACACAGCGATCCCGAATTGACGAAAACCATCATTGGAGGGCCGAATAAGGAATTGGTCAGCTGTTTCTGTGAATGCGCTTCCAATCTTTTAAAAGGGAACGTCCCGTTGATTAATGTTCAGAAAGTGAAGTTGGCACAGTATAAAACAGGTCTCAGGACATTAGCCAAAAGGTCTGTCTCTCTACAAAAGAGAAGCAGATCATACAGAAAGGCGGTTTCCTGACCGCTTCGCTAGCTCCACTGGTTAGCGCTGTGCTCGGCTCACTCGTTTCGAGCTTGTTTGGTCACAAGTAATGGAATATACAAAGAAGATGACTCTCGTGAAACCTAGGTTGTTGGAATCGCTTCTTGTGCTGCCCGCGGTCAGAGCGATACATAACGTGGACAATGACCCGCGTAATGTGCTACAACGTTCCGATTTGACGGAAGGAGAGAAAGTGAAACTGTACAATCAGAATCTTCAGCGATAATTGTCATTCATGGATCAATACGTTCATCGTCACCCCTTGAAAGTGCAGATGGTTCATCAACCGTTTCAAGCATCTACACCAGGCATGGTGCCACTCTCTGAAACATTAACGCTATTACCCCTTACCAGAGAAATGTAGACAAGTGAGAAATGACTACATTGTAGACAAAACCTGCGGAAGTGGCAATAATACAGTGAAAGGAATATCAGCGGAGGAAGTGGTAATTGCAGAAAAAAGCGCCATCTGCCAGTGTTTTCATGCCAAGGGAAGTAATTTTCAACTTCTAACCCGCAATTGTAGGAATTGCGTAATAGGTCTGATACCATATATATATATATATTCACTTTCCACGTTCAGACTCCAGCGATTTTGACTGGTCCGTCACAATGATCGCTTTGACAATGTCTTGGTACAAGTATCGTGTATGCCAAGTTTCAAAACGTTCGCTTCAGCCGTTGATTTTTGCAAATCAAAAAGGCTTTCAAATATTTGGAAATCCAAATAAATTTCAATGATCTAGTCATAGCGCGAATATCTACGCTCTTCAGTCTCTTTTCTCGCTTACTTTGCCGAGCAAAATGGAATATTTATATTTCCTTCAAAGTTAATTTTCAATGAATTTAGTATCAGGTCTATCACTTGATCTGTGAAACTATGGAATGGGGTTGAAGGCTTTAAGCCCAACTCACACTACGATCATTTTGTTGTATTAGAACAAAAACACTGTTCAGAACATGTCTTGTCTGCAGTGTGATGTGCCCAGAAACACGAACATTTTGTTCGAGGGGCATGTTCGTGAAATCAAACATGTTTGATTTTCGGAACATATTTTCGTCCTCAAAACAGTTTTTGTCTTCAGTGTGTGGTGATCGCGAACATTTGTCCGAACATTTACCAACAGTTATCCAATCAACTGGCAGCTGTTGGTCATGTGACGAAGCCGCTCTCACATGACACAACAAAATGGCTCCCATCACATGATCGGCAGCCTCGCTGCGTGATCGCGGCGACTGGCGGTCAAGAGAAAATGTTCTTAGTGTGAGGTTACCACAAACAAAAACACGAACAAACTGTTCTGTTCTAATACAACAAAATGTTCGTAGTGTTAGTTGGGCTAACTGTCCAAGAGGCATAATGACACTTTTCACTATTCAAATTGAGGCCTGTGAGAGTCTTGATATTCGATTAGAATAATTAATTAAGTTTCTGCATTCACGTGTGTTATCATCTGCAAACTAAATACCTTGGCACTCTTTTCCATGCAGCAAGTCAATACCAAGACATGGTTTGCTCCTTCTATATAAATGATTAACTGTTTCATTCTTAGGAAATATCATCTCATCTGACATGTTCGGCCCAGCCTTTTCGAAGGTTGCTAATTTTATTAATTTCTTTTTTCAAAAATCAAATTCTGCAAACAAGAAACATTTCTAGTCAGCATCTAGGGATATCTTCCTATACTCAATTCGCGAATATGTTTGTCACTAAGTCATTCCGAAGGTGATTTAAGTGCAAAATTTCAGAGCTAATTCACAAAAACAGGGTCTGTGTGTAAGACAATGATGTCGAATTCTCGTTATTATCTTTTTGTACATCAAATTATTGCATTCACGAAAATGACTGCCAAGTTAAAGTCAATTTGAAAGGTATCTAAGTATCAAAATCAAACTAAAAAACCCTCCGGGAAATCAAGGCCCTAGCTTTTGACAACGAGGTCAAGGTCGCTTTTATGGTCAGTATCTGCTAATATTTAACGTGATTCCATTCGTAAATCTGATCTGACAAAGTAACGCGAAGTGTAGAACCAGTAAATTCTAGCAGAAATGGGCTCTGACTTGAGAGAATGATGTCAAATGCAACTGGATTTTGAGTGCCGAAGAGGACGGGACATCAATACCAGCGAAGCAAGGCCCTGGCTTACGAGAATGAGGATAGAGAGGCTGTGTTCCGAAAGATAATCATTCAAAATAGCTATGTGCCAAATTTGATGCTTGTAACCGAAAGTGCACAATATAACTGCACAACTATGATGTATTGTTCGCTCACAGGGTTGTCTAACTCATTAAATACTAAATAGTCATTTCTGTATTACAAAAACAAGTTGCGCATAAAGTCAGTTTTGAGCATTATCAATGAGTCGGTATAGCTAAGACAGTAAGTGCAACTCCAGGGATTGGAGGGTCATTGTTTCGATTTCCACAGAGGGTTAAATTATTCTTCCTTTCAAAACATATTTCCATATATGCGAATTGCTTGAGAGTAAAGTTAAACATCATACCAAATTGACATTTCTATATTAAAGTTAAACATCTTTATTCGGCAAAAGTTGGTGAGTTGTTCCCTTCCTTCCGAAACGTAATTGTTGCGTTTGTTTTTATGATGCATGATCTATAATTTGATACCAAGTATTATTGAATGTTAATCATACTGACAATGATTACTAGAAGTAGTGAACTTACTTTTCTACTTATTAAGACAGTCGCCTATGACTGTATGCAAATTAGCTGAACCACTGACATACTGTTCAGTTAAAATGGTAATATCTGATGACAATGACTGTTTGTCGATCGACAGCTTTTAAGCGACTGAAGTTTCCTGCGTGTTGACGTAAGGGAATTGAATTCTGAACGAAAATCAACGAAGCAAATAATTCATTCCACCGAATTTAGTTGCAAATGAAATCAAACGTGCCCGAAGACAGGGTTGTCATGTGAGATCGGAGGTTGAGAAGAAAAGTGTAGCAGAGATCACACTCTCTTAGCGCATGCGTTTTTCAAAAAGTCACAAGAACAACAACAAGAACAACAACAAAAACAACAACGCGAGCCTCCCGTAGACCTGCATGCCGCAGGTTAAAAAGACATCAATGACGGCATGCTGCAGTCTATGCGGAAGAAAGCGGGTTTGTTTATCAAAATTATAAAAAAGAGAGTACTGACATAACCTGAAATGATAAAGGAGAACTCGTACACCGGAATTACGTCGTTCCTAATACGAATGTGGCCGACTTAGTGAACGATGCTTTCAGACGTCGTCAACACTTCACACCGAGCGGCTGGGAGGTCTTCTCGTGGGAATTGAAAGACATCAATATTCCGCAAGAACTCGTAGATAATAAGAAACGACGGGATTGGATGCAGTGACCACAGTTAGTACGGGAGGGCGGAATATCGTCTCAGACAAGTACTGTCCGATCCGAGAGTGTAGGATCAAGAGAAAGTCCAGACGCCAATCGACACATTAATTACTGATGTTCATAAAAGATAACCGTATAGGATATAAGACATTCGTCGACTGTTCAACGGACGGGAACAGTCATGTTTTTCTCACTCTCCCCAGCAATAGCTCTATGAAATATTTCCCGGATAATACGCTCACTTATTAATTGACTGTGTATGTTATTACCCGAATACAGTGTAAAACGGCCTGTCCATACGTCATGTCGAACTCGACTTGTATTGGCCGAGTTGTATTGGCCTAGTTGAAAGCTGTATTGGCCGGGTTGAATGTTGTATTGGCCGAGGTCAACGAGTACAGCCGTAACTAGCAGTAAGGACCGACGACTGGAGAAACAGACGACAGCAGTGTTGTTTGTTCAACGCGATGGCGAGCGCAGAGCGTGTTATTCAAGGGTTCGTGGGTGGAATTTTAGAGCTTGAGGAGATATGTGGAGACGATCTGAAACGATTCAAACCTGTTACAGATCAAGAAACGGATGCTGCCACTCAAGCTCGGAAAAACAAAAACACGGCCAGTAAATGTCAATTAATAAAAATATTATGAATCGATAGTTTTCGTATAGCCTTAGTATTGACCTTCGGGTCGCCGTATTGGCCCTCGGCCTGCGGCCTCGGGCCAATACGGCGACCCTCAGGTCAATACGAAGGCAATACGAAAACAATCGATTAATAACATATAATATTACGCGAGGCAGCTCCCTCATCCGATAGGATAGACCGGAGAATGGCTGGTGAAAATACATTACCATTACACGTGGTAGAAAGTTTACTCCAAGTTCGGATGAAGATAACTGAGGATATCGTGGGAAAATGATCCTTACACTTCACTTCCGGGAACGTCCGTCTGCAAATGTACCTCAACAGGAGTTTGCCGTTTCATTTCGACTACATCGCTTATTTTACAACGCAAGGCGGACATGGCCTACCTGTATTCATGGGTACCAGACAACAGAGGGAACATGATCTGGGAAATCTAGAGCTTCTCAAATCTGATATTCCTCTCGTAACTCGGCGCGCTAAAGCAGTAGGTTAAGAAGCGTTCACGTCACGCCTTCAGTTCATCGTTAAGTGGAGCAAAACCGAAAGCAGGCAAACGCAGAACGAAAGAAGCGGGCAGTAATTCATTGGATAAAGCGGTAAGACAGGTCACGAGCAAACCACCGAGAAGATAAACTCTAAGATAGAGGGTATCAAACGAAAAATCACTTCGACATCAGGCAGTCGGTCTAGAAACAAGCGTGCGAGAACAACCGATATATTCATATGTTTACCTCACCACCACAGTGTAGAACGCGGTAAATGGGTCGAGCATCTCCCGCTCTCTAGCGTTGCGGACAGTGTGATCCATAGAATTCAGTATTTCGGGATCGGGAGTGGATTATATTGATCTGGCAAATTGAGTGCGATACTTGAAAGCCAAGATAGTAACTGCCGTTGGAATGTGTGGAGCAAGACGATGTGCGACCGGTGAATTTATGGCATCATTTCCTATTAAGCCAAGTAGATCTCAGTATTAACGAAATCCTGATCTTGTCCAACAACAATCATTATTCATATAGGAGATATTTAGAGACGTTAATCAGTTACGGGAGCGAAGCCAAAACCACCCAGCGGACGTCATGGAGCAAAGGCACACCTCATCATATGAAAGTAGCCGATAACAGAGGACTGGCTCATCGTAAAAAGTACACTAGAAGAAGCAGGTCTGTTGACATGATGAGAAAATTGGATATATTGGACACCTAATTATTTATTTGTCTTCTTTAACCTTCACCAATGTAAACCACTGCTCTTCCTAGATACCATGCTCCAGAGAGATTACGGAGTGTGTGCAGCAAAGATGCATCTGCATTAAGGGGCAAGGGTCTCAAAACACCCCATATTATCAGCGCAGCATTGGGAACGAATAGCAATATTCTTTCTGTAGAATATGGTTACTATAATACTTCATTCAATTTCCACTTTTACTGTGTCAAAAATATCTGCAACTGAGAATCATTGTCAGTTCTTTTTAACATTCAAACAAATCACCATTTTGTCTACATGTACCAAGTTAATACAGGCAAACAATACAGATTGTTGTGTGCCAATTACAGCGTTTGTTAGACGAATCTTGAATATTGAATGACTCTGCTAAGGCCAACAGCCAGAAGACAAAGTGACAATAAACCCAAATTCAGAAATTTTCTCAGGTCTATTGAATTGAGACAATATGTTTGAGACAATGCAAATATTATAGCACTCATGCTCCACATGTCTTATAGGGAAACTCAATTCTAATCACTCTATGTTTCATACTGGTAACATTCGGGTATATTGCTGCTTAATGTCCCCAACGCAAGATGCTGCCTATAAAATGATGATCCAGGAGGCATCCCTCTTTACCCGAAAAGTGAAGCTGTACCCTAGTGTACAGTTAGGACATTTCAAGGCGTTGGAGAATACTCCCAGGGTTTATCCGCTCATCAGAGTAAACGCCAAAGTATTTTCGGTTCCGCTAGGAAACCTAATGGTGAGCCAAGAGAATTTGTTCCTAGGCCAGCCACCAAAGCGTCTCTTTATTGGCTCTGTGGATAGAGACGATTCCAAAGGGATATTCAATAAAAAATCCTTTTGGAACCTGGACATAAATCATGCATCTGTTCATGTGGAAGGTTATCAAATCCCATTAAAACCGTTATATCTTGACCGCAGAGGAACCACCTACGTCAGAAGCTATCTGAGACTGTATATCAGCGCCGGGCAGCTCTTCAGGGACGAGAGCAACGATATTACTCGGATTGACTTTGGTTCGTGGTACCCAATATTTTGTGTTGACTTAACTCCTGATTTAGCGGACGGAAATCATTTCAACTTAGTCAAACAACAAAATCCGCGCTTAGAGATATGCTTTGCCGAGCCTTTATCCAAGCATCAATGTCAAATGCTACGAACATCGACCGCAGCAGGATCCCGATAGTTTCCGGTTACACTACATAATGAATACAGCGCAAATACGAAATATCTTGGAGCGGGATCGTTTTCTGAAAGCTACTGTCAAAGCCGTGTTTCCCAGAAACAAGCTACCCAAGCGAGTGCCCAAAAACCTTTCCCGTATTGTACCTGTGTAATACCGATAAACACGACTGGGCCGGGGCCCCTGAATTGCCATATACATGCACGAGCAACGAAATGGGATTTATTTCAATTCATACAGACAATCCGTTTTAACGCGAATTCGTGGAAGGTTTGAACAAATGAGAACGCTTACCAGGATATGTCCAGTACATTATATATTTACAGTATACAGTACAAATACAGTACATTATATATTTCGCAATTCACATCTGCCTTGGGCATAGCATGAATTCTATTGTCAACAAACTCTCCTCGCACTTTCAGAAGTGATCTACTCGTACATCGTTTTGTAGCAAATCGGTTCAACGTACATGCTTCACTGATAGATATGTCACTGTGGAATCTTGTTATTGTTGTTTCTCATCACCTTGTTATTGTTGAATTGTTATTGCTCGTCAAATTGTTATTGTTAAATTATCACTGTTCGTCACGTTGTTATATTTGAATTGTTATTGTTCCTCACCTTGTTATTGTGGAATCCTTATAAAAATATGTTTCTGTAAAATTATTTCTCGTCAGAAGAAATGTTATTGTCGAATGCTGATGTTTCTTGTCATTGTGAAGTCTTCGTTGATGAATTGTCGTCAAACGAAATGTAATTCACAAAGTTCAAATAGACACTATATACCTCCTGTTCTAGTGTCAGTATATATCTGTATGTAGAAATATAAAAAAATATGAACCAAATCTTCTTGCGTCTGTTCCGTTATTCTATTATCAAGATGATCTGAGATGTTCATCACAAAGCCAAGAGTACCACAAACTCGGACTGCCTTTTTTTTGTATAATTAAGGTATCCAAGACTCTTAATACTTTTATTGTTTTTTTTAATTTAGTTTTTCTCTCAGTTGTTTACTTCATCTTTTCTTTTGTCATCTTCCATCTGTTAACGTTACGTCTATTGTCACACGAGGATACAGATATTTCTATACAGCAATATGTGCACTAACAGTTACCACAAGGATTACGAGCCATATACTTGTTAAGTGAAACATCTGTAAGCTAAACAATCTCGCAGAACTATACCTTTGTAAAAGAAGAAAGAAAATATTAACCTGAGAAACAATATATACTTTAGGAACGAGATATATATATAAATTTCACAAAGGTATCTCTACATTGCACATACAATGAACATTGCCTAGGAAGTATATACGGGGAAAATCGCAATAATATCAGACACTCTATATATGTTCACATATCACTTAGCCTAACCACCAATACTAATGATCAAGGTTTACATGAAGATAAATTCTTTCACATTATAGTTTTTTCTCGGAATATCCTCGTATGTGCGAAGTTATGTACATACGCCCTTGAAAAGCACAAGTCGGAAGAGGTGGGCCTTCCACGGGTGGCCTCAAAATTCATAGGGTATGGTTTCTAAGTCCGGGTGTATTCGGTAATCTCTTTCTCTTCTCTATACGATAAAGCTTCGCGAGTACTGATCGCGAGCGACGATCCATTCAGCTGACACGCGAGCGATTTTAGCGCATGTCATAAACCTATGGTTGAAAATGTCGAAGCTTAAACTAGCTATCGGCAGGTATTGGAAGGGATCGATCCCCTGTGGTTCTTTATCTTCTTCACCTGGTATGATGGCGGGCACGGTCAAATCCAAAATCATCTGACGGAACATGAGACAGCACCGTCCTAAAATGGGAAATTATTAACAATCAGTCTGACATCGGGAAAAGGGCCCATGTAATTTTGATTTTCGGCTGTATTGAAAAGGTAATAAAAATGGTCTTACATTATTTATTCTGCATCGAATATTTTAGAGAAGTTGGCAAGCTTGGTGCAAATGAAATTCAAGCTATCAATAACTCCAACGTGTCCAGCGTGTCGATTTTACCCCAAGAAAATATAATCGAAGGACGAATCGTGTTACAGACGAGGTATTTTATGAGGAAATGATCATCATACCCTCGACCTTTGTGACAAATAGCCATGTATTCGCGATGTTGTCTATGGGAAACCACTGACAAAATTTGTATCTCACTTCGCAAAGATAGCAGAGAGTTTTGATATCCTCGTTGGCTATATGCATGCCTCGCAGACTTTGTGGGCGATACAGTAAACAGGAACATATCTTGAGAGTGCGGTTCAGTCCCTAGATCGAAAATGATCAGATTACACGAAGGTCATTAGGCATTCACGAGTATCCATATATTGTTCTCAACACGCTAAACAGCGCATTTCGTGGCACCTACCGTTCTCCCATGTCGGATCTCACAGGTATTTGTTCTGAATAGGAACTTGCATTCAATAAATACTCCCTTGTTTGAGCCATTTTTTATCATTTGGTTGTCACATAGTTCTTCATTTTCCAACAGATGACTTGATAGGGCTATTATATCATGGCTCTGAAATATTTGAATCTAATACCGCTCAAGCCGGTGCTAGGGGCCGTGTGGGCACATCAATTTAAAATCTCCACATGAACATCTACAATCACTGCGTGTTCGACATTATCATCGCCAGTTATTACAAGGAGGCAGCCAGTCCATACTTTCAATCGCTCTTCGTAAAATATCCCGATATATCCCACCAATTTCACCCATACCGTTACAACTAGGCTGTGGATGTACTAAAGCCCCATGCACCCCAATAGCTATGCTGCTACAGTTGAATACGCTCTTCTGAAATAAACGTAGAACAGGTAATAAATTGGAGCGATATGCAAGAGGTGGGAAAAATTGACGACGTTTCGCGACTAAAAAGCAACCACACACAAATTGTACAACTATAAACTTGCAGCAATACACACGTCTTCTCGACATAATTGGTTTGAAATGAATGACGGTTAAAATGACAGACCGAGTATTTTAAAGACAAAACCGTTACATTCATTGCAATGTTATAAATACTGTAGAATAAAATAAAATGTATTAATGCCGATAGTTTCATCCTCGAAATGCTATGAGTCATACCACCTATTTATGCCTTATCTACACACTGGATTTGCTGGGTTCTATAAATTAAACCATTCAGGAATTTAAATGATTCATATACATAAAAGGCAATGATTTTGATTTTGATGTGGTGCCTTGCCACAGCAGTTTGTTTTGGAAAGAATGACACATAGTGTTCAAAAGTAAAGTATATCGTATAACTGTCTGTGAATTACTTTCATTATCATCTCGGAACTCGCACAGTGTAACACCGTTTTCTTTTTATATTCCTACGAAGTAGGCTCTCATTTCCAAATTGTCCGGTAATGAGTCAGTCAGTCCACCCGAATCCTTTCGTCGGCAAAATAAAGAGAACCGTTGACATTCGAACCGTGATTTTTTGGCATGAAGGTGCATTAGGGGACTGTTACCAGCAAGTTCTGAGCTGACCTACGTTTGATGAAAATTTATGGTGATTTTTGATGAAAATCACTGGTGATTCTGACTTGGGCAGTGCCCATCTTAATATAGGCAGGATTTCAACTGGGGGGTGGGGATTTCCAAGAGTTCAATTCGCGTCGGAGTCCTAATACCTACCCTAATTCGTAGGTCCTGTGACGTTAGTAACACTGCTCATGTTTCCATCTCTGTTAAAAATTAAAAATATTGGCCATAGTTGATGATTTAGATACATATCTTCAGAAAATATGGGCGAATGGAGTTTGGATTAAAATGTCGCAACCCTCAAATAGCTATATCTTTACGTCTATGAGACATGTTTTCATGAAAAATGAGGGAAAGCAGGCAATATCTTGTTACATCTCACATGTTACCCATCTGGAACTAAAACGCCAGATATGTAACATCTTCTTACGGTGTACTTGAGAAAGGATATCAAATCATGGTCATTTCTGCAAAGAGATTAACTTTCCAACTTCCAACTTCCAGCGCTCTATATGAAAACATGAGCAGTGTGACTAACGTCACAGGACCTACGAAGTACAGTAGGCATTAGGACTCGAACACGAACTGAACTCTTGGAAATCCCCACCCCCAGTTGAAATCCTGCCTATATTAAGATGGGCACTGATTTTCATCATAAATCACCAGAAATTTCCATCAAAAATAGGTCAGCTCAGAACTAACAGTCTCCTAATGCGCCTTCGTTCCAAAATAAATAACGATCACCGATTTAGTTTTACATTTTTTTTAAGGAAACAGATTGAATAATATAAGTTCACTAGATTTCAAGCTTTACGTGTGAAAATACATCTACATCTCTTTAGTGGTTTTTAGTGCCCTTGTCCAGGATCAAAACAACTTTTTAAATCACATTATTTTCCCAACAATACACCAATTTTTTATATATATAGTACTATAGTATAGAAAGGTAGCATTTATGTAGTTTACGGTAATTCAACTCGAGACCAACACCTTTTATGCACAAGATAATAATGATTCTATGTGATTTTCCTGAGCATAACCGGTACAAAGACGAATAAATATACATCACGTTGTTATTTAGATATATGAGACAACACATCTCGGCAATCTGATGAATGTACTATTCCGGTTTCCTTGTTTCACATTATATTCTATGGCAGTTGAGATGATAACGTTAAACCACCTCAGCTTCGTTGTGCAAACAGCGCTGAATTTTTGAGGGTATATGCAGTAGGGTATTTTTAGCCGGAGTGTAACTGATAGGTAAATGCGATAAAACGCTGGAGCAAAACGGACCACAGTTTTCTTGGCAATGATGACATACATAGTTTGGATCAAATCATGGTCATTTCTGCAAAGAGATTAACTTTCCAACTTCCAACTTCCAGCGTTCTATATGAAAATAACTTGAACAGATTTGAAGATATTTGAAATCTAGAGATGTGATGGTCTTGGCTTACGAGATCATTATGGGAATAATTGCTCCTGCACTGATTGCCGTTCAGTTGATTGTAAAAAAAATAACAACGCGGCCCTTGTGTTAAGGACATCGCGGAACAAATCAAACTCTAGAGAAAATTGAAGGCAACCTGTGGCATTTTTTTGGATACAGTGTACCAATAAGATAACCAAGTTTTACATGATATCCCTGGCCACACCTGCAAACATCGCAAATGGTTTTGTTTCCACCGACTTTTCCACTCTCTAATTTTGAATGGAATGAATTTCATCTTCATTCGTCAATAAACTGCATATCCACTTGTAAAGCCGTCACCAAATCTTCAACAAGAAATATGTCATTTACGCGTTTGGGTAGACTACGAAGTAGCCGAGAACGAAATGGTCTTTGGTGATTTTCTCGTTTAGAGTTCTGATTAGGGCTTCACAAATGGTCTTGGGAAATTTACAACGACGAATACGGATGAACTTCATTTACAGAAAGCGGAGTGGTGAGAACAAAGCCTCTTCCGACGTATGCATGTTTATGCATAATGCATAGAGTTAAGAGCACGAGCCCCCATGTAAAAACCAAAAAACACTTTATGAACACTTTATGTTATGCGCTTGCTTGATCTTGATCGATTCTCTCTTTCAAGTAACTGGTTGCATAATGTATAATTTGACGATAGATGTTCAGTCAAGTAACGATATTAGTTCACTCAAGTAACGACACCAGTTCACTGGAACATTTCTCTCTCTATGTTCTCACAGGTATTTTCGTCGATAGTGGGGTAAATCAGACAAAGATCACAGACGCTGTTACAGAAATTATAAATATTGCCCAGACGAGTGGAATTCAGGTTGTTTGGCGATCTTTGAATTTCAGTAGTAAGATCCACACAACAGAATCAGGTAGGTAATTACATCGAAACCATAACAAGAATATGCATATATTTACCCAGTAATTACTCTCGGAATGAATCCAATACCGAAATTTGATAATCATCGAGGTAATCGAGTACCGAAAGCCGTAGTTCTCAGAAGATTACCCCAACAGGTAAAAACATCCTGTGCCGACCAGAATGCATCTTCATACACAAGTGAACTTCTCAGTTCGCACCACAAATTAGCCTTGATATATCAAAACCACCCCTACAGCTATAATAGTATCTGGTCACCCCTATCGTCATATTAGCATCTGATCACCCATACCGCCATATTAGGAGGACTGACTCAACTACTAGGAGAATACGTTTCCCTAAAAACAGTCATTGGATATGCTTTGATTGGCTCGACTCTGGTTTGTAGATGAAATTGATACCTCGGATTTGAATGCTTCGAAATGTGACTGGAAAAGTCAGACCCGAATTGTTAAATTGTTAAATATATGCGTTTTTTGACGACTGTTTGGTGGATTCACAGCTTTATTTTTTTTTTAAATTCCAGTATGCAACAGTATAAACGATGGTATACATGGCTTAATCACAGTGTTGAGATGTGGGCTTCAGTCCTCCGTCTCTGCCCTAACCGATTCAATTCAACTCCCGCATCTGACCATCAATTTGGAGCCGTGCAGAAATCTTCCTCTCGTCTCTCAGACCCTACACGTCAACCCAGACTATCGGGTTAAATCAAAGCTGTTGAGAGACCTCATCGTATTCACGGGATGGAAGCGGATTGGGCTGATATTTGATGGGAGCATAGGTAAGATGTAATACGATAGATAGACAGGTAGAGTTGATCGCAATCGTTCACATATGTTGCCACTTTCCCCATCCGAAAACCGAAGGGCAGATCCTTTGCTGGTCAAAGCTAATAACAAGAGGAACCATGAGGTCAGAGAAAAGGACTAGTATTTTGATTCCGGTCAACGCGCTAGTCGAAATAATCCAAGTGCGTTAAACCATTCTTCGGTATATCTGTCTTGACCAAGATCTCCCTAGACCAACATTTCCCTTGACCAAGATGTCCCGTGGCAAAAATCTCCCTTGACCAAGATCTACATGTACCTTGAACAAGATTTCCCATGACCAGGATCTCCCTAGACCAATATTTCCATAAACCAAGATCTCCGCTGACCAAGAATTCTCTTGACCAAGATCTCCCGTGACCAAGATCTCCCTTGATCAAGATGTCCATTGACCAAGACCTCCCTTGACCAAGTTCTCCTTGATCTCCCTTGACCAAGATCTCCCTTGACCAAGATCTCCCTTGCCCAAGATCTCCCTTGACCAAGATCTCCTTGATCTCCCTTGACCAAGATCTCCCTCGACCAAGACCCTCCTTGACCAAGACCTCCCTTGACCAAGTTCTCCTTGATCTCCCTTGATCAAGATCTCCCTTGATCAAGATCTCCCTTGACCAATATCTCACTTGACCAAGATCTCCCTTGACCAAGATCTACCTTGACCAAGACCTCCCTTGACCAAGATCTCCCTTGCCAAAGATCTCCCTTGATCAAGATCTCCCTTGACCAAGATCTCCCTTGACCAAGTTCTCCTCGATCTCCCTTGACCAAGGTGTCCCTTGACCAAGTTCTCCTTGATCTCCCTTGACCAAGATCTCCCTTTACCAAGACCTCCCTTGACCAAGATCTCCCTTACCCAAGATATCCCTTGACCAAGATCTCCCTTGAGCAAGATTTCCCAAGACCAATATTTCCATAGACCAAGATCTCCGCTGACCAAAATCTCCCTAGACCAAGATCTGCCATGACAAAGATGTTCCTTGACCAAGATCTCGCTTGAGCAATATTTCTCTGGGCCAAGAATTCCCTTGATATCATTTCTCTTGGCCGAGATCTCCCTTCACTAAGATCTCCGTTGAGAGAGAGAGAGAGAGAGAGAGAGAGAGAGAGAGAGAGAGAAAATGACCACCAGCTCATTTCGAGGCTCTTTGACTGGCCTTGATACATTCAGCGGGGAACACGCTGACCATTCGTAATTCAGCCGTCGATCATTAAAGAATATCCGCGTCCATAATCCAAAGACCTATTCCATATCCATATAACAGTATTAGCACCAAATTCAAAAAGACAATCATAGTATACATACACATAGGCTAGTTTCCTGCAAGGGAGAAGCGATCAACAGTTTTCAATGATGCCGACAAGACATCATGATGTTCCAAATATATAAAATCCGTATCGCTGATCAGTATTCTTAATCCATAATAATCGTTGTAAAGTCGTTATCTGGAGAATGATGTATCTCAGTCACGCTTTGATTGTGACTGTTCATATGAGCACTATGAGGATATTGAGGTACATGGGTTCATACGGCCCCTAGCCCCAGGTTAAGCGGAATTAGACACAAGTTACGAAAAGTAACGCCATAGATCTTGCACGCTACGTTCGTATTTTGCTATCAGCATGCGATATGTATCGCCAAATTTGAGAAACTTTGAGTGGAGGCGCTTGGTGGAATAGCCCTGTTTTATAAGTTTCTGCAACAATGTTTTGTGACGTTGATTAAAATCGTCACATTTAACACAGGATCTAGCAAATGCTACTAAGCGAGATATGTATACGCCATATGCAGGTCCCACTGGAATATTACTGTCCAGAAAGGGATAGTTTACGATGTCGAAATTGTAATCATCTCTTTTGTCATAAACTCGACGAGAGAGAATGCCCGCTTCATTTCTGTAGGGATATAGATCTAAATATGATGTGCCTGTAGGGCTATCTGTAGTTTCCTTCAAATCCATTGAAGGTGGATATATATCCTTCACTGCGTCATTTATATAGCGATTATCTACAGCGAGAAGATCGTCTATATAGCGTTTACCGGTGAATGAGAAGGAACGGGCTTTGAATGGATCGGTGTTCGAAAGCGCCTGCATATAGTCATATTCATAAGAGAACAGATACAGGTCAGCCAACAGGGGTGCACAATTAGTACCCATTGGAATACCTATATGCTGCTGATATATTATGTTGCCAAATTTCACATATATATTTTTAATGAGAAATTCAAACAACTCTATAAACAAATCTCAGTCGAAATCGAAGTATTGAAGTATATCAAGTATTGAATTAATTCATAACTCCCATGACTGACACCAGAACGCTTGTTCTGGGCATGTGCATGTATGATATGAGTCAAGTTTCATTAAAATTAATAGTTTGTTTATTATGATCTTATTATGATCTTATTATGATCTTCCGCCCCTAAGATTCGTTTTATTTATTATTTTCACTCTGCTGTGTCCAAGACGAGTTGTTTATCAACGGGTGCCACAAGCACGGAGAGTCCCATTTCTTACGCTTCGCCAGAGGATAGAGAGATAATTTATGCTGCTAAGATTGTTCATGCTTCAAAAAGCAATTAGAACAATGATATATTTATTCCGGAAACAGAATTAACAGTTAACCGCTTCTTTCAACCCATATTTCACATAGAATAAATAATGCCCAACTAAAAATAGAAATAAAAAATGAAAATAAAATCCGCTCGCCCGCCCCCTTTTCTGGTTAAGGTAGCCCTAGGTGATGAAGTTGATCCTGTTGGAATCCCATTCAGTGATTTCAGACCATCTATCTGTGCTTATGTGAGAAAGTTGTTTCAATCTTTGTGGGATGCTATGGATAATAACAAACTTCACGAGTTCAAAACAACTGTAGACTACACTCATCTGAACAGCCAGAAACGTTTCGATCAAGCCATGAATAGACGATGTAGAATAGGCCATACACGATTAACTCACGAGCATTTTCTGAAAAAGAGCCAGTCCCAAGGTGTATTCCATGCCACGAAGATCTTACGGTGAAACATATTCTTATCGACTGTATAGATTTTAAGATTGTAAGAGATAACTTTTATCGAGCAGCTACTCTGGAAGATCTTTTTAGTCGAGTAAAAGAAGATTGTATTTTAGATTATTTGAGAGAGATCGGTTTGTTGTATAAATTTTAATATATTTACATGTTTTTAATGCATTAGTTTACTGACTTATTAACTTGAATACTTAGAATTTTGTTTCATTGTCTCTATATAGCTGAAATATTGCTGAACGCGACGTTAAACCTTAATTCTCTCTCTCCCCTTTTCTATTGACATTTAATTCAACTTCAAAGTACATTTCTGTAAGTTGCTCGAGTTTGTAAAGAAATATTCCATTAATTGTCAATAGAATGAGATCAAAACTGATAAAACTGAGACACTGATTTCCTGTTGGAGGAAATGATGATGTAAGTTATGATAAGTTGTATGCTTTTTTTGAAAATTACCATTTAAAAAAGAAGGCTCATTTTTTTAATTATTTTATTTAAATTTGAATATTTTCACGACCTAAAGAGTTACGATGAACACATTTATTTATTTGAAATCCTTAAGAAAGGCGTTTTCGATAAATATATACTACCGTAGCTATGAGGCATAAGTTTAGCTGTATGAAGACAAATTATAGACGGTGTGTAAAAGTGTCTATTGGAGGGCTTAGTATCCTTAAGTTTAGCCTAATAAGCCTAATCGAAAATGGCCACCAATTTACCACTGTTAATCCAAAATGGCCGCCAATTTACAACTTAATGCCGTGAAGGTTCAATATGAAAGTATCAAGTAAAAGAATATATTCTGAATTTGTACATAAAGAAATGTGATTATTCCTTTATCGGCAGTAGAACATAGTTTTTGTTTCGCTTATTCACAGGGACTGTTCAACGTACACACGTTTTGTTTGAGTTGTCCGCCATTTTCGTCCAGTCTGTGATAATTTCCGCCACATATCTGCAGGAGATAGACAGGCTTCCATTGCTACCAACTGAAATTGTTGTGATGGCGGAGATTGACACCGTAAGAGATTTGCTGAGAAAGGTAAATACTGCATGAAAATAGTTACCGAGATACTGGAGATTGCCGGAGATAAATTAGTACATTTTTTACTGTCTGGTTAAGGATGTCCATTGCGTAATATGTTGTATTATCAGGAAATTCCAGTAAATCAGTACAGAATTAAGACTCGATGAGCAGACTACTGCAACCATTATATGCAATCACGGTATATCAGAACGAGACTCAATGATAAGCATGGAGGGTCACGACAGTTGGGACTCCTCTCCATTTCCCTTTTTCTGATCGCTAATGAAAGTTAATCGTACTATGAATTACGTCAATAAAGTGTCCTGCATATTTGGGCTCATCGGAAGTTTCAGTTTCGTTCGACGCGGTGATTCCAATGTTGTGTTTCTTGAACCTGTTCAAAGTGTTTTTGAAGACTCCAAGAAATCCAAGAAATGGATCAGAACCGTAGTATTTACAATATTAAAAATTATTTCAATAACTCAAAGCCTCCTTAACCAGGCAACCGTTGTGATCGCAGAATTTTGAAAGGTATGCATAAGCCTGTGTTGTGCCTTATCATCGTCGGCATTGTAGCATGCCTGTGATCGCGCAGACCATCACAGTGTCCGATTTTATGCTATTTTCGGTAAACGTGTGACCGACGTATTTGAAATCCCTGGAAGAATATTTATCTAACTTCAGTTAAATGCCTACCTCTCCTCACTCACTGCAAGTATACCATCGATGATGACTTTGCAGGGGAGACCACTGAACAGGTGATCCATGGAAATCTGGAATATTTCATTTGCCAGGTTAATGCCAAAGTATAAACATAAAAAATGAAACAGGCCGAATGCCGTATTGAAGGTTGTTTTCACCGAAGAGTCCTCGTCCAAGGGGATATGCCAGAAATATCTGCAGACATCAAGATTTATGAAATATTTCGCATTTTGGAAAAGACATCCGCAGTGGCGAAGACTGGCATGTCTAAGATACTGAGGTACTATTCAGACGTGTAACTCATCCTTGTTTTTCTTGAAGGCAGCTACCCACAGACGAACCCATTCAGTTGGTTCGTGGATGGGCATAATGACACCGATATGATCATCCTCTTCAGTTCAGCTTTCATCGCGACTGGGATGAGAGCGACAGGACGAAACAAGCTCGATAGATCAATCTACAAACACTACATCACAGAACGGTCACCTAATTTTCCATCAAGTAGATCATCAGAACACCATATGATTAAAAAAAATGTTTGCAGCTGGCTGGAATGAAATTTACTAGCACTGGATGCTGGTTGGATTGCATGCCATTAAGTACACGTTCGAGAAGTCTTATAGAGGCGTGTTTGATGGAATGTAGAGAACGTGGAATTTCAGACCATGCTTCTGTCCATGATATGCATATTCAGGGGAAGTTTCTTCCAATTTAACGATAGTTCTATCACTGTATCCAACTAAGGTAGACCTGATCGGATCGTTTCCGTTGATATTCAGACGTGTAACTCATCCTTGTTTTTCTTGAAGGCAGCTACCCACAGACGAACCCATTCAGTTGGTTCGTGGATGGGCATAATGACACCGATATGATCATCCTCTTCAGTTCAGCTTTCATCGCGACTGGGATGAGAGCGACAGGACGAAACAAGCTCGATAGATCAATCTACAAACACTACATCACAGAACGGTCACCTAATTTTCCATCAAGTAGATCATCAGAACACCATATGATTAAAAAAAATGTTTGCAGCTGGCTGGAATGAAATTATCTTTTACTAGCACTGGAGTTGATCGCTTCTGCTGGTTGGATTGCATGCCATTAAGTACACGTTCGAGAAGTCTTATAGAGGCGTGTTTGATGGAATGTAGAGAACGTGGAATTTCAGACCATGCTTCTGTCCATGATATGCATATTCAGGGGAAGTTTCTTCCAATTTAACGATAGTTCTATCACTGTATCCAACTAAGGTAGACCTGATCGGATCGTTTCCGTTGATATTCTCGTCTTGAGAAATTTGCTTAAAGATCGAAAGAGACATAACGTTGCATCGGTCTACTTTACATATCGGGTCATTTCCGGTGACTTGAATGGTTGCCCAAATCTCGGTAGGCTGGCGATTATCACTGATCTCACTCTCTACAGAACCGACATAACGAATGTCGAAATTTCGCTGTTGAAGGCAGGTGGTGAAATATTATATTAAACTTCTTGGTCAGGTTTTCTTGAAGATAGTGCCTGTCGGAGTTTAGCTCTGCAAACTATGTCATTATGATTGCATTTGCTACGGCATATTTCACCGAATGCTGGGAACTTGATATTGGCAAGTTATTGATATTGGCCTTTTTATCAAGCAAATTATCACTGTGTCACCTCAATCATGTTGTTGTTGTTGTGGTTTCCGATACTTTTGTTTTCGACCCATACATCACCATGTTTGGTAGGCGTTACCAAGGTTACCAGGATTAAAATTCTGTTATGGAGAACTTAACTAGACACATTTTTGCTGTGTTCTTGTAGCCTTGTCTCAGAACAATATCGCACATATGACTTCGGTCTTAGATCATCAGTTCCTTTTGTAATATTCTTGTAAGATAATTAGTCTATTTGGCAAATGCCGAAGACTATTTCAAGGTGAGATAACCTTCTCTTAGCCAGAACTTTTCGCGCACTGTCATTTAGAATTTTAAAGTTTGTGCTCAGAAGATATTTGTATGTACATTCATGTTAGCTGACTTCACTGCAGGTGTGACAGCGAAATATAGGATATGGTTTTATCATTCTGATCGCCTTGTGCAGCTTGGACTAAAAATTCATATTTTCGCTCATATCTGCGCTAGTTCTCGGCTACGTTGCCATCAAATAACAGAGGGGCCCTTTACTATTTGATGAGCCGAGTCGTCGTATATAATGATGAATCAAACGTAACTCATTTCAGATGTTTGTAACACTGTCAAATGTGACAGTTCATATGTTACCGGTCACAGTCAGTTTGTCCGCAAAATGTGCCTTTAGGTGAACTTGTGTGATGCTTGTGAATGATCTCTTCTATCCAATCATATTGATATGGTTTTGACCTTTTCAGTATTGTTTCTTCCATCGCATTCTTTTTAAAACCACTCACATCTGAACCAGTTTGTAAAAAGGCCCATAGTTCGCCGTGTATGGCAGAAAGAGTGGGCAGCATGACGGACTACATATTTCGTCCTTGGACATATATCTTACCGGATCTGTGTTAACCTAAAATCTTTCCAATTATCGCTCTCCAGTCATCTAAATTAACAAAGCATACATATTTCAACTATATGTTTATGTGTATCGTGATATCTTTCTTTTCTTTCCTGACACCAATGCTGAAAGTTCCAAGTTTTTGCGAACCGGAAGTGAGTGGGTAAGTCATATGAAGTTGTCAATCTCTCTTCTCTCACAACACAGGCGGAGACAATGGGAATGATGACGAGGTATTATACATGGATAGTGTTTGTTGATGACGTCGTACTCGAGGTGGCCAGTGCCGTTTTTAAGTTTTATGCTGGCAGCAACATTCTATTTGTGCGGTTAAAACGACCATTCTGTCATAACGACTCTAAATCGAGTTCTCCAGGATATATAAGTCATACCAACTTGTCGGTGAGTAGTGAGTCATTTTTCTATATCGAGTACTATTTCCAGTGTACTCAGAGTACTTACAAGGCATTGCTTCTTATTAAATATCAGGGTCATGGAGTGCACCATCTCGGGTTTTGAGGTGAAAAAGTCTTCTAATACTCTCTGTAAATATAGCTTTCTTCCAACGGGTGGGATATCCCAGAGAATTCTAAGCTTTTCCCTTAGTACATATAAGTGTGCCAGATATTTGCTGAAAATCGGTTGTGTGCAGAAACAGGAAATTCTAGTATCCTACAACGTGAGATGAGACTCACGAGGTAGGCACGGGTATATACAAAATTGTTATTGTCAATTGAAATTACGCATTCGATATTGAGAAACGTTGCGGCAACCCAACCCCCATACTCATTGATTACTATAATGATCGGATCCCAGGTTATTCTGCTGATTGGGCACTCGCAGTTAAGGAACAGTAAATCCTTCAAAAAAGTATACTGCAAATGAAAGAACAATTTCAACAGTGCTTGATAGTATTTTTTATTCAGTTTTCCAACCGAGCAAAAAGCCGATAAACTTTGGATGGTGGACCGTAAGTGCCATTCCTCATTATTCTTTTTGAGAGTTCTCGATGTTATAACTTTTCTTCAATAAAATTTACTGCTATGCTCACTGTGATATGGACTAGAGATCGATATCTTTCCTAATTCACCGATAACGTAACAGGGCGCTCTCAAGTATATATTTGTCATCTTTCCTATATGTATCTGTGAGCAGGTTGTAGTTAGAAACCTCTTTGTACACCATGGACCTCCTAAAGAAGTTGCGTACAGGCAAATGTTGGTGAAATGGCAAACAAATATTGTTGGTCTTGCATTATGTATCTATGCACATTGTTGTTTTACTATTATAGAAGCAATAACGGTCCATGTTAACCTTTATCTATCTTATCTACTTTCCTATCGATGTCTACTTCCCTATTGAGCCAGCATAACAATGAGTGTTTGGCGTTATCCGCAATAATCGAGAGAATAGGACCACCATATAAACACATACATTATATGCATTTTATTCATTTTGTACGATAAAAAATCGTAAAAAATACTTTTGGACAGTGATGGAACCATTCTTTCATTTACAACTTACTTTTCCTTTAAATAAAATCTTGGACCAGTACAAGCCTATATTTACTGGCGATCATTGAAGAAGCGAATAACACAGCATGAATTCAGCAAATGATAGTTGCCCCTTTTTGGGGGAAGCTCGTCATGTAAGCATCTTCAAACGGGGCACACCGTGAGCAATACAGTTAGTCGGGTCGCTTTTCCGCTTTTAACAAGGTTCCCTACATGTAGTCACCTATTGTGTTTTCCTTACGTCACCTTTTCCACTTTACATCCTAGTTACTTTGAGTTTCAGCTCCTGGAAAGCCGACTGATAGAAGCAGTAATAATGTTTGACCAGGCCTTCAAACAATCGAACTTCCAAGTAACCAGCCCATCTGTCGTTTGTTCGTCTCACAACGACACAGTTCCGTGGGGAATAGATGTTAACGAACAGTTACAAAAGGTAAATACAAACTTGAACGTTAGTTGTCTAATTTAGGTCCAAGCTTTGTCTCAATATTTGAAAGATAGTCTTCGTCTATGGAGAATTTCATATTCAAAATTAAGAGTACAACTTTTACTTCATGTAATTGTCAGGAGTATAGAAATAACAATTCATAGCACTTCTGCTGTTGGGTGCCACGCTTTGCTCTCCCGATTGTAAAACTGTCGGCCACGTGACTTTCCGAAAACGAGTCGATCATGTCGATCAATTTGGTTCCACCATTTCAAACACACGATGGGGGTCTAGGAATTTCCCTGGAGGTTACACGCCATGTGCACCATGGAAATTCCTTACTTATTATGTAGTAAATTTGACTATTCCCAATATTTTGTTGCAACAAATGACCTACCTTGCTGGAAAGACTGATTTGTTCTGTCAAATTTATCACGAATTTGAACATATGATGAAGAGCTCATCGCCGCTATGACAGACAATCATCCCGCAGAAAATGAAAATGCCCTAAAACCCCATGAGGAACCCGAAAAAACCTGTCACAATGTTGCTGTCTGCAGACACTATTCTAGCTTTTTTGTATATTTTTCCAGAATGAAATTTAAATATATATGATACCAACCATTCCTTCCTGGGATGAATAACAGCCTATCAGCGGACGCCCTGTATACACAATTAATAGTGGTGTCTAACCTGGACCACCTCCTGTATGTCGGCCTAGAAAACAGACTCTAAAAGGTGCACACAGGTGTAGGAGGGGTAGGGGACGGGGGGGGGTGAGCGAATATAGACGTGTGAGGTATCCTGTTGAGGCTCAAAGGCTGTGGTACACGACGGGGATGGTCACAGTACCGCGTGGACAAGTGACGCCAGATACGGTTAGATCTGATGTAAATATTCGGTTATGTGGGCTGTGCCCTTGAACCTCGTGGTTCTTATTTGAACTTGGATTGTATGTCAAAACAGAGATGAACATACAGGTCACGTTAATGTGACGTCATCAGTTGAAGAGAAAGCACAGATACGTTCGGAAGTACACCCCGGTCTAGAAACCTACATGAACGCTCATACATTACACCATAGGGGTGGGCCTGTTGTGGTGAATGAACTGTCGTTGTTTTCAGTGTTCTGATCGTCGTAGGTCCAGTAATACGTGCATGCGCACTGGGGGAGTACTTCGAGGAAGCGTATTTTCAAAGTTTAGGAGTGTTTGGGGAGAGCTGGGCCATACTTGGTCCAAATTTGTAGTGCGCAGTGTGCTCGCAGAGGCCTCGTTGAATAAAATTAGCCTGGAGTGGTTGATATGCGGATGCGCACTCGGGGAGTTGTACGGAAAGGACATACTCCGATGCGCAGGTTTTTTGGGAGATGTGGGTCAGACTTAGTCCAAATATGTCGTGCGTGGTGTCCTAGAATTAGAATGTTGTGTAAATGTGGTTGATAGGTGATGCGCGGATGCGCATTCGATGAGTAGTAGATGAATGATATGTTTCGAGACGCACATAAGGATGGTGTGAGTTGCCAGACTTCGGGTGTGTAGAGTTTACAGTCGATCCACATCAAGCAATCTCAATGGTCGTATAACAGTGATGTTACAGGCCTTGTGACTGTGCCATCATGAGTAGCAGGAAAGCGTAGATATGCTCAGATGCGCACTCGAACCTAGGCACTAACACATACCCTTATACACTCGAGGGAAGGGACAGTAGATGAGGGGCATTTTTGAATTTCGAGGAGTTTGGGAGAGATGCGAGCCACACTTGGTTCAGATGTGTCGTGCTCTATTTCATCGTGAAACTCTCCTTGTGTAGAATAAGACTGGGCGGTTGGTCGGTGATACGAGCATCCGAACTTCGGATTAGGAGAGAAAGGACATATTCAGATGCGCATGGTTTGTGGGGGGTGACGTGGGTTATTCGTGTTCAAATGTGTTGTGCATGGTGTCCTATTGAACCCTCGTCGTGTGAAATAAGATTGTGACAGCAGTAGAGAAAGCACGGATACGGTCGGATGCGCACTCGCGGCTTGGCTTTTGCATACAACCAGATATACTAGCCCATCGGGGTGGCTATGTGGGGGCGAATGGGCTGTCATTGTGTGCATTATCCTGACTGCGTTGGGATTGCAGTAAAAGAAGGATATTTTCGGATTTTCGAACTGTTTGGGGGAAATGTGGGTCATAATTGATCCTTATGTATCATGCGTGGTGTCCTCTCGATATGTAGAATTAAACTGGAGTGCTGAGGTGAATAAATGATATGATATTAGTGTTTTCCCACTGAAGAGAATCGATTGAAGTCATGGGTAATGCCCTGTTGATGTCGAGTAGTACCGGTACTCAGGGGGTGCTGGTCTGGTCTCTACCTCACAGGACAGGTGGACGGCCCGGACGATAGTGGTCAAGGGGTATAGACCGGTATACATAAAACATGCAGCAATGCCGATACATGCTATAGTTGAGACCTTGTAAGGCTTAGCTGTTCCAACACCAGGTCGCTGTACTTTCGTCCATGACGGCAGTCATTTTTGGATGGATAGGTGGCAGTCCGTATGGATGAAAGTATTCGCCCTGGCATAGCCTTCAGTGAACACGACAACCTTATGTTGAACGGGACTGTCCATATGGTCAGTGTTGAGGACTTACCCGGAGGGAACACATCTCGAGCGAACACACGTAGAAAGAGAGTCCGTGTCCACGGATCGTTCTTGTGATTGTGATCTGATCCGTATCTATGCTAGGTGAAATAGTCACATGGATCGTTCGGCTCTTGCATGATGTTGTCGAGCTTGGATCTGAAGCAGATGCGTGTACGTCCGAACGTCATCGAAGTCGTGTGCAACATCATATATGTTTTCCTTATTTGAAAACAATCAAATATATACTTACATATTATCTTATCAATCCCTTTTGTGGGATTAATGAACAAGTAGTTGTCTGTGAAATGTCTAATGCAACTCAATAGGAAATGCTACAATGTTAGGACGAGCCTTAAAATCTCGAAGCTCTCCTGGTATGCTAGCATATATAGTTTCAGCTTGGTCGAGCTAGGATATTACGGTGTTTGATATTTTCACCTCAAGAAAATAGTCATCGATTTCTCTGTTTTGTTTTATTTTCCAGTATAACTCAAGGGTGGTGTGTCCATTTTGAATCAAGGATGGGTTTCTTATTTCCTTATAATATATAATTGTTAAAGCGGATTTGGCTTGAGATATAAACAAAACTTGGTTTAAAGATGCTGGTGTATATATTGGCTTAGATCCTCAACATAAGCATTCCAAATACAAGCGTCTAGTCCGTCATTCAATATTCAACCGTGGTCCATTAACCCTACCTGGAATGGGCGATTATACCACACTATATCTTTGATATTTCAAGCTCTACAAGAAAATGTAAAAAAATCAGAATTTTCTATTTTTGCTTTTTCCTCGCAAAAATAATTTGATATGAAATAAAATAGGTTTTACCCACTTTTCCATGCAGAAAAGCAAAATTTTGGAGGAAATCTGACGAAAACATCACTTTTCTGATACCCCACATGGCCGCCATTTTGAATTTACCCATGATCCTCTTCTTGGGGGGTCATGCAAATAGGCTCAAAATGACTTCAATATAATAATCTACAAAGTCAGGGAGTCTCAGCTCTCAATTTTTTGTCGTTCCGGAGATAGGAGCAAAAAAATACAACAGTGCCTCCCCCCAACCACCCGGCCAGGTAGGGTTAAAGAATTCCGGCGTCCATAATCCAAAGACCTATTCCATATAGCAGCATTAGCAGCAAATAAATAAATAAAAAATAACAACAACTACAACAATCATAGTATATATAAACATAGACTGGTTTCCTGCAAGAGAGAAGCGGTCAGCAGTTTTCAATGATGCCGGGAAGATATCATGATGTTCCATCGCTGATCAATGGTCTTAATTCGTTGTTAAGTCGTTATTTAGAGAATGATGTATCTCAATCACGCTTTGTTTGTGACTGTTCATATAAACACCATGATGATCTTGAAGTACTTAGGTTCATACGGCCCCTTGCCCAGGGTAAAGCGGAATTGTCAATAATCAGCAGTTAACTCGGCATAGATTTTCTTTTTTGCCTCGTGAAGAACAAACAGAACTCTACAAAATGACTACCATTTCTTCTTGATATCGATAATATATCACGCTTGAAATAACTTTGTAATTCTCTCCATATTAAACTCCAGTACGGTTGTTTCATGTACCGGGACTCAATTACATAGGGAGAAGTCATAATGTATTCGTATTGTCCAGCACAAAGGTCAGCAATGCCGTGTATGGTCATAGAGGTGTGTGCGGTTTATTATTCCTCAATTTCACTGGGCATGGGATATTAGCGACGCTCCCACGGACCGCCTGTTATTACTGTATTCGGCATCAATGACCTTTGTGCCAGGGAGGATGAATACATTATGACGTCTCTTTTTGTAATTGAGCCGCAGTACATGAAACAACTGTATTGGAGTTTTATATGGAGAGAATTGCAAAGTTATTTCAAGCGTGATATGTTATCGATATCACGGAGAAATGGTAGTCATTTTGTAGAGTTCAGGTGAAACGGCTTGCCGTAAACCCGTGTGGACCAACTGCTACACCCTCGAAGTCCAGCAATACATGGGTTCAAATCGAAATTCTAAGAAGATGTAAGTCGAAAATTCCTTTCCGAATCTTACACGCATTTGTAAACAGATTTAATGGAAAACACTAGTGTGGTTCATTATATATAGAGGAAGGTCCGCGCAAACACTCGGACAAAAGAAAAAGAGTCGCAACTTAACATTAGATGTCAAAAGTAAAAGTAAATATATATACAGAGTTGTCACGGAAACGGAAATGCCTAACTTAGTTGGTATTCAGCCAAGAAAGACACCGGGAGGTATTTGCCAGATCAAACCTAGAAAAGTTCCGTAATTGAACAACATGTCTCAGTATATCTTTTCTTGTCCGTGCGATATCCCCAGTCCCAGGTTATGAATTTGTGTCAAATTTTAGGCAAACCTTATAAAGGGGGCCACGAGGAACTCTACTGGTTTTGAGATCAAATGTTGAAATACAAGCGTCTAACCCGTCATTCAATATTCAGCCGTCGTCCATTAAAGAATTTTCGCCTCCATAAACAAAGGAGCTAATTAACAACATCAGCACCAAATTCCAAAAAAGCAATCATATTACACATAAACACAGGCTATAGACATCAAATTCGTACCGCTGATCAGTACTCTCAATCCATATGGTTTTCGTTGTAAACTCGCTATCTAGAGAATGATGTATCTCAGTCACGCTTTGTTTGTGTCGGTTTATATGAGCATCATGAGGATCTTGAAGTATATGAGTTCATACGACCCTTACTCCTGGATTAAGTGGAACTGGACACAAGTTACGAAATGCAACGTCATAGATCTTGCATGCTACCGCGCATATTTTGCTACCTTCATGTATCGCCGAATTTGAGAAACTTTGAGTGGAGGCGCTTGGTCGTTTAGCCATGTTTTAGAAGTCTCTGCAATAATGATATGCGACGTTGAATAAAATCGTCTCATTTTACACAGGATCCAGCAAATGCTACTAGGCAAGAGGATAGTTTACGATGTCGAAATTTTAATCATCTCTCTTGTCGTAAAGTCAACGAGAGAGAAGGCCCACTTCAAACTAAAAGTGATATAGGTATAAATAAGACTTACCGTTGGCGCTATCTGTGGTTTCCTTCAACTCCAGTGAAAGTGGATATTCTTCACTTCTTCATTTATATAACGAGCATTCACAGCGAGAAGGTCGTCTATATAGCGTTTGGTAAATGAGAGGGAATGGGCATTGCAATGATCGTTTTCTGAAAGCGTCTTCATGTAGTCGTATTCATTGAAGAACATATAAAAGGAGTGGACAACTAGGTGTCCTTTCGACTCGAGACACTGGGTTTTTCTATATCCACATTTACTCAACGCCAGAGATTTTAGAAATAGTGGCACAACACCTTTCCCATAATGCCTTTACGATGTCACGGTGGTAAAACAAAATCAGGAAATCATTGAAAATGCCCATATTGATATAACTTCAGGTCTGGAATACGGATTGTGATGAAATGTAAGATACACCTCAAACTTTTGGCAACAAAAAATGTTCATTCGTCTGTCCGTTAAAATTTGTGTCTGCAGTATATCCATTTCCATATTATGGATCGTGTACCTTACCCATGGGTAAATATGAACCCTAATTATTTTGAGGTCAAAATGTCAAAGGTTAAGGTCACTGTGGCGTAACAATCATTGACAATTGTTATTCGCATGATATAACTATAGCTCGTGGATGTGGACTTCGAGACTTGAAAAGCCTTTGGAAAATGTTGCAGGTGATCATGATGTTCAGTTTACCCAAACAATTAAAATCTTTAACCCTACCTGGCCTGGGATTTTTGGGCTTTTTTTTCTTACCCCTTGAGCTAGGGAGCTGAAACTTACCACACTATACCCTTGGGTCAAGGTCTACCAGAAAATGTAAAAAAATCCAAGATGGCCGCTTTGATGACGTCACAGTGACGTCATTTTCAAAAACGGCATATTTTTTGGTCGATTTTTCGGTCAGATTTTCCGAATTTTTTATTTATGCATTTTCTCCGCAAAAACTGCGTGATAAATTAGTAAATATTAATGTGATGTGAAATAAAATAGTTTTTGCCCGCTTTTCATCGCGAAAAAGCAGAAATTTTGAAGAAATATGACAAAAACATCACTTTTCTGGTACCCCACTTGCCCGCCATCCTGAATGTTCCCATGATCCTCTGCTCGGGGGTTATTAATAGGATCAAAATTACCCCAATATGATAAACTATAAAGTCACGGAGTTCAGCTCCATTTGTTGTCGTTCGGAGATAGCGCAGAAAGTTTGGTAGGGGGGATTTCGCCCCCCCCCCCCAGGCCAGGTAGGGTTAAGATATGCCTCAAACTCATGGCATAACATAAGCCTGTTGATCTTATTGTATGTCTACCTGTCTGTCTATCTATCTGTCTATTCGCCCGTTTTGTATTGTGTGTGCGCTATCTTCAGTTCTGTATTATGAATTGGCACCAAACTTTGGGGTACATTGTATATCTTAGACTACCAATGGGGCAACTGAGAATCCTTATTCGTTTTGGAGCCGAAAGGTCAAATATTAACGTCAGTGTGCCCCTAAATCGGAAAATCATTGAAATGGTCATGTTCTTGAAATAACTCAAGAATTAGTCAAGGATGTCAATTGTGATCAATTTTCAGGTATACCTCAAATTCACGGCAAAGGCGGAGCCTTTATTGATTCTCATGTTTGGTTGTCTGTCCGCCTGTCTATTAACTTGTGATATCTGGGCATTATCTCAAGTTCATAAGGCCAAAAAGCCTAAGGTCAAGTTCACTGCATCCTAAATACCAGAAAATAGCTTGAAAACATTGGTTTCCGTGCTACATGTTCGAGGCTACAGAATGTTAGCAAATTGCTGGTCTCAAAGGGATGGTCAAGGATATACTGATTGGTTTGGCAAGCATGTCTGTCCATCCGTCTGGCTTCCCATTTCTCCCTTTCTCCAATTTTTGGATATACCCGTACCTCAGTCTCGGAGGAAAAGAGAAACTGTACTAAAATTTACTTGACATGGGATCGCAAATATTTAACCTGGTCAAAGTTACCGGCATATTTTGAAGCCCCATAATTTATTTGCTTCATAATATTGGATACTCACAAACGATATCTACATATACAATACAGTTAAACGACATATATACATAAATGTATATTAATTCATAATATACATATTCATAATATAACTCAACAAATTAATACAATCATAATAAACTTACATAAAGACAGACTTTAGCATACACATTGTAAACATCTGGTCATGATCAACTTTACATGGACTCAATAGGCTGTATGAAATATTGTTGAACGCCACGTCACGGTCATAGTAGAATATTTAATTATGAATGGATCATAGATAGATTTTGAGCTACCCGTAACACCTCTTCCCATCTGGAGAATTTTGTAGACAATAATTTCTTCTGAAAGCCCGACTTATTTCCTATTGAATAACACTTAGTTACAATTTGGGCACGGGGTGGTTTGCCTTTAAGAGACTTTTTAAAATTGGGTACCCCCTAACCTTCAATATTGAATGTTAAAGATTGGGGGTAGGGTTATGGTTATAATTGTTTTCAGTCTATTATTTCATTAAACTGAAACATGTTTGGTATCATTGGATACATGAATGAATAATGTCTATCGTAGTGCACACTATGGACAGATATATCTGAGATGGTACGTGAATATGACGTCATTGTGACGTCGCTGACACTATAATGCAAACGTTCTGATATTGCTGAGAGCTGATCAGTCAATCAAACGAAAATGCGATGGGAAATGTTTTAATCACATTATGGGTTGGAACCTGATTGATATGAAGGGGCAACTGGAGTTCGACCAGACAATATTTCGCAGTTCTAAACGTAAACCAAAGACTTGAAAAATGGAACATGTTGGTTTCTCGCTTACGCTCAGTATTAAGAGGATAGAACAAGGACTGGTTCCCTCAGTGTCAGTATAATGTGATTGGATGGGGTGTCATGTCTGCCTACGGCATGATATTTAATTGTTGCAGCACTATAAAATGGCAGCATTAGATCTGATCTGTTACAAGTAGGTTTTCTTTCCCCATTGTGATATAGCTGAATAATTGTTGAAAACAACACTGGCAAATTCAAAATTGCGGCCATCATGTGTCATCTGCAATTAGTGTATCTCTTTCGTATCGTATCGTGTATTTTTTACGATTGAGCCCATTCATACCTGAGTCAGTAATGCCAACTTGTATAACTTTTCACGAAGACAACATAGAAAAATTGAAAACGGCGGCCATAAGAGGTATTCTGATATTTACGATTCCCTGCCAATTTCGTTACATTTTCGCCTTGAAATACATATTATTAGTTGCGTTGAAGCTACTTTACTCCAGTGCTTATAATTTCATTGTATGTTTCCCAGGCCATGCACAGCAGCACAAGCAAATTCAAAATGGCAGCCGTTAAGAGTCATCCGATATGATTTATCTCGGAGTACACTTCTTTTTGATCTGGTTGATTTTGAACTCGACAGCTTTTTAATTCATGCTCATTGAGATTATGTTATATTTGGCAATTCAAAAAAGCAGCCATGCGGGTAATTTGTATAGCTCTGTTTAATTATTTCTCCATACAGGCAAATTGTTGAATAAATTATTTTCAAACTTATTCCACGTCATAGCTTATTACGGTTCTTTGCATAGCATTCTGTTTGAAGGATCATTGGCATTTTTGTAGCCCATTGGTGTCATCTTGTAAATTTTATTTCGACATTGTTGTACTTGCTTATCATATTCTACCATATATCTCAAATACGTCAAACCGATCATCTTCATATCATAGTTTATTTTGTGGTGATGGGCAACATCCTCCAGTCGGTCTGAAACAATGCCGACATATTGTAGCACGAAATGCTACAGTAATGCTGATTCCCCCACAAGGAACTGTATCTTGCAGAATGAACAGAAGAAATATGCCTATATAAATGTGCATTTAAGGCTTTTAGATTCATGGATATACAATTATTCCAGATACATTCAATGAAAAATGCCAATGGTTGCCAATGACAGCCAATCGCTATATAGCTGAAATATTGCTAAACGAGACGCTACACCTTCAGTTCTCTCATTTTTTCTCATATTAGATAAATAGCCCAAACAAACCAGCGTGTACACTTGTCCTCGAAGGTGTTGTCATGGTGGGACGGTTAGGTGGACGGGCTGGCTGTGAGAGAAGTAACATTTCATGGGTCGTTAATCGTAGCTATGCACTTCAGATGGTCTAAACTATGATAGCGCTAAGCTATGTAAACATATGTTATGTCACAATAACGTCACATTAGATGCAATATATATAAAATCAATCCGATATAGTCAGTGCAATATACAGTAGGCGGGCCTGTTGAGGTACATCATATTGTCAAGAATGGCGCACCCTAATGTTGTGGCTAGTGCAATTTTTTGTGACAGAGCAAGAGAGGGTGATAGAGAGAGATTGAACGTCGTGTTCAGCAATAAATGCAAATGTGTTGACGATGCCTTGTATGTTGACAATGCCACATGCGGTAACGAAAATATTGCAGGAAGATAATGAATGGGATTCATGGGAGAAATAGACTACAACGCTGATATCCTGGTAGTTCACTTACTTCGCATCTATAGTAAATGTTCCAAAATATTCCAAACTGTTATATATCCCAATAGAAATAAATAGGGTATGAACTCACATTTATCATGTAATTGGTTGCTGTTTTGAGTTACATGTACATCATGACATTCAGAATACTATGTTCTTGAACAGTAACATCACCTTGGACATTCCTATAATGATATGGCGTCATTTCTCCATTTGAGGCAGAAGTTTTTGCTCCGGATAAATTTGCATTTCTGATAAAGTATACTTACTGTTAATAATGTAATAAAGAGATTTTCTTAGACGTTTCAGTGTGTGTTCGAAATCTGATAGCTAGATAATCTTTCCACAGATATGTTCAGCTTACAGTTTAATGCACAGAATGCTGACCTCATAATAATGTACATTTTAGAGTGATTAACATCTCTCAATATTGATCGATGCTGCATGGTATCAACAATGTAACATCTATCACTGGTGACCGATATTGGTATCATTACTTCAGCATCTATGACTGATTTCGATACTGGTATCATTAATTTAACATCTATCACTAGTAATTGATTTCATTGTCTTTTTCTCTGGTTATATATTTGTTTATTCGCATACATACATCCTGAGATGACAAGCTGTGTTTTGTAGTTGGTATCTGCTATAGTAAGTATAGAATCTCACGATAAAGTCCTGGGCGACTGCTGTATAATTAGTGTACTTGATAGGACACCTGTATCTTTGAAGAAGGAGTAACGATCACAGGCTAAGAAAAGGACGAGTTGAAGGACCCAATGAAGCGCGGTTTAGTATGTGATAGAATTGTTTTAGTTAGGATGAGATACATGATCTTCTGTGTTCAGAGCTCAGGTTTCTCAGGGTTTTTTTGAATAATAGCATGTTGAAGTAACGGCAGTGCATTTGTTAAAAATAATGTCGATGTCGAGGTGGAAACATGACCCTAAATCATATGAAGATCGAGCGGAACAAAATTAATCTTTACATCAAAATAGTTGTCATGCCAATGGTAGACTTAGATCACAGGCGGTTTTGGGTTTGTAAAATCTGCTAAGTGGAAAAAAGCAAATAAATGCCAAAGGCCGTTCACTACAGGCATCCATATATTCACTCCTTCGAAGAAACACAATCCTTTGTAAGAAATCAGGAAATAAAGCTGCCAAGTTGATGTTCGACGTTTGATTTTAAAGTAATGAGCTGATATTGAAATATACTGATACCTCTTTATCGTGGGATAATAGTCACTACGTCAGTCAATGATATACGATCATATCGGTCTCACAAAATAAAGAAGTACAAGGGTATCATTTTCGTCTGACATTTGTGTCATCATAATTTGAAGTCATTTTCCTTTCCTCTGTAAGCCCTTTTCAGGACTAACGAGAGTAATTGCCATTGGTTTCGGCGAAATACGCCTTTTCATAACGCATATAAATGTATAAAGATATAGAGATATATATTTATTCAGTTCACAGATAACCGTAGTACTGCACTTTGGCGATAAGGGAACTGTTAATTTACGGAAACTGTTCTGCCAGCAAATAGACTTCAAATATTCGTCCAACTAATGACAGATAAGGAACTTGTGTTTCGAGATTGAATATATTTCACTATCACAGAAAAAGACGAAGGACAGAGAAATCGACATGAACTACACCATTGTTTCGGAGTTGCCTCTCAGTAACTTTTTATATTCGCCAGTAACCCATGACTGTTTTGTTCCTGGTGTATCACGGGCCGGCATGTTTCTAAGAGTAGTCGTTCGGTTATAAGACTATTTTGTTGATTGTTGGACTGTATGGTCATTACAGCTGAATGTGTCATCAGTTGAACTTCTAAGCAAATGAAGAACACCACAACTCAGTAATGACGGACACATGTAATTTCAAAATATTTTGCATCGGATTTTCGATCTGTATTTTTCTATCCAACGGGATAGTTGCTAGTTCGGCTTGTGAAATTAACACGGAGGGTTGCTCTTGTGACAGACCTTTCTCATGTCAAACATCTAACAGCTACTTACGAATCCGACATAGTACCAATTTAACTCTTTCGTCTGGAGCGTTCATCAGTGCAACCATATCAAGGTTAGATTTAATATACATCCGAGTATTTGACATAGAATGTGCTGTGCTGACGAGTGTCAGCAAAACGCTATCAGAATTCTATATAATTTCGCTTACATTCGACGATGGACGCGAATTTCCAACTTGTGTGTTGGATGGTGTTCCCCGGCTTACTACCTTCTCAGTATTTAATTGCAGCCTCAGTAAATTACAAGGAGATACATTGTTCAGATTATCATTATTACGTGTACTTGTAATCCAGAGGAGCGGCCTAGAATCCATTAGTACACCATCGCATGATCCGCCAGACACTTCTCTCGACTACCTCAGTCTAATTGGGAATAAGTTAACCGACAGTGTTTGGAAAGTGATTGGACTATTCACAAAGTTAACAATCATACATCTCCAATCCAACCATCTCACCACCATTCCTAGAACAGCACTCAGAAACTTGGCCCGCTTAAATTACCTGTTGCTGAAAAACAACAACATTTGGGCTGTGAGTCAGTTCCTTCATCCTGAAGCAAAGTTAAGGAGTTTGTACCTCAACAACAACAACATATCTGTGGTGGACAGCAACACCTTTTCTGGGAAGACAATCCAATCGCTTCACCTTTCGGGAACAGAACTTTTGCTCTCAGTCCTAAATGCAAAGGTATCGCATGTATGGATGAGATCGGCAGGCCTGACTCATCTTCCAGACAATGTATTCAACAGACTATCTGGGATAAAAACTATTGGTTTGGTAAACAACAGCTTGAGCGAGACAAACTGGCTCAATTCCGCCTTGTGCAGCTCCTTGGACATTATTCACCTTTCAAGAAATCAGTTCCAACAATTTCCATCGGGGAATTTCTGTGAAGACGCGAACGATACTGTGGCACTTCACCTTGAATATAACGAATTACACTCAGTCGATATGTCACGGATCAGTCTTAGCCAGGCTTTTTTTTCAAACAACAACATTTCCCGGGTAATTAACCCAAACATCGGCTCCCAAAGAAGTATCGCTCAGTTAGGATTCCGGGACAACTCTTTAGAACAGATGCCACCAGTTGTGTTCAAGGTGACAGCACAAACTACAATACGAATTTTGGACCTGTCGAAAAACGCGTTTCACACTTTACCAGGAATTGTTCTTTTTTGGGATCAGGTACAAGGGACACCGGACTTGTCGAATCTTCGTCTTTCCTTGTTACTTGCAGCAACTGATAACCATTTACACGTCTTAAATAAACCCATTATACAGTTATTTGACGATTATCGCCGCAACCAAACGTATCAGAAGGTTATCGTTAACTTGAATCTGAAAAACAATAAAATTGCCAAATTCCCTTCGTGTGAGGTATTCATAGATGACACTTACGAAATAAAAGAGCTGTTGTTGTCCAACAATGAAATCCAACATATGGTTTGGAACGCATGTCAAGACGAGCTTATGTTAGAAATATGCTAGAGCTCAGTTATAACGGCATGGAGACGTTCGTGGTTTCCTCTCGGATGTCAAACTGGCAAGTGAGAAAAATGTCACTGCGTGGCAATAGACTGACATCTCTGCAATGGAATTTGCTCTGTATCTTAACATTTGTGTCTCGTCTGGACCTAAGGGAAAACAGACTTGTACAGTTACCACAGATGTGTTTTCCTGCACCAGGGAGTCCTTTTCAGTCCATCCAATGGTCAGGAAATCCGTTCCGCTGCTCCTGTGATCTGCTTGCTCTTGGAACACTGGTAGATGAACACAGTTTGTGCGTTGAGAACGATTCTGTCTCCACTCGGACCTTCTTATCCGATAATTGTTTCACTGAGGCAGAACTGAACATTAAGCGTGGAGGCTCAAATGTACATTCAGTATTGAAATCCAAGGGTGTAAATACCTCGAGGAGGATGTTTCTAGGTATGTCATCTATTTTCATGGGATTAGTGGTGTATGGAATTTGTAAAATGGGTGGTTAGCTTAAGCGATTGTGTATTGAAGGTGTAGGGTAGCGATTGTTGTTTTCTTCTTTAACGGGGGGGGGGGGATTTGCTTTAATGTCACACTCAAGTTTGTTTCACTCATGGTGACAGTCAGTTTGGATAGTGGAGAAAGCCGGAGTACCCGGAGAGAACCACCGCCCGTCGGCTAGTATCTGACAAACTTTCAATCAAGCACCTGCTATGCTCGAACCCGTGCCGGTTCAGTGGTGTGAGGCTAGCGATCATCAGCGAAACGCCTTAGACCACTCGGTCACCGAGGGCCCCTTCTTTAACGGGGATTGTTTCATGAATCAATAGAGACAATGCCGAGAATAAAAGAAACGATCTGGTCCACTTTTTGTCGATTTGGTTCCTGGGTCTTAGGCGATATTTCTGGGTCTATCTGTCGCTCATTACAAAGGATTCTTGAGGCGGGCTGATGCAGACCACACATGTAATAATTCTCAATCTAAAAACTACAGTTGAAATGTCAATGAATATCAGTGTAACATTCGTATTATACACACGATTCTTGAAATAATCAAGTGATGTGCATACTTCTTGGGTTACAACTATCCAAGGCACCGAACGGTTGACTGCACTACACTTGAGAATCCTTGATTTTTTCAATAAATTTTGTTTTCTCGATTATGAAACCGATTGAGTGATTCTTTTGTGATTTTTTTGTCGACTGGAAACATGTTTCAAAAAAAAATCAATCTGGATTGAATCTCGAACGATAATAGGAAACGCTTCCACCTTATTGATCTAAGGTGAGTGGATGTCCCTAAATGTATTCTGTTTAATCTTTCAGAATTCCCTGATTAATCTTAGCTGATTACAAATTTAAACGAATAGCAAGTAGAGCCATGAAAGAATCGTATACATTATTGGTCAAATCACTTTTCGTTCGTGGTCCGTCGTCCGTCCGTACGTCGTCCGTCCAGGCGTCGTCCGTCCGTCCGTCAGTCCGTCCATAAACAATTCTTGTTATCGCGATTTCTCAGGAACTACTTTATGGATCTTTCTCAAATTTGGTACACAGGTTCCCCTTGGGGTCTAGTTGTGCAAGAAACCTTTTTTGGTCCGATTCGGAAATCCAATATGGCCACCAGGCAGCCATCTTGGATTTCCCCATGAAACCTTGTTATCGCGATTTCTCGGGAACTACTTTATGGATCTTTCTCAAATTTGGTACACAGGTTCCCCTTGGCGTCTAGTTGTGCAAGAAACCTTTTTTGGTCCGATTCGAAAATCCAATATGGCCACCAGGCAGCCATCTTGGATTTCCCCATGAAACCTTGTTATCGTGATTTCTCAGGAACTACTGCATGGATCTTTCTCAAATTTGGTACACAGGTTCGCCTTGGGGTCTAGTTGTGCAAGATACCTTTTCTGGTCCGATTCGAAAATTGAATATGGCCACCAGGCAGCCATCTTGGATTTTCCCATGAAACCTTGTTATCGCGATTTCTCAGGAACTACTTGATGGATCTTTCTCAAGTTTGGTACACAGGTTCCCCTTGGGGTCTAGTTGTGAAAGATACCTTTTCTGGTCCGATTCGAAAATCCAATATGGCCACCAGGCAGCCATCTTGGATTTCCCCATGAAACATTGTTATCGTCATTTCTCAGGAAGTACTGTATGAATCTTTCTCAAATATGGTAGACAGGTTCCCCTTGGGGTCTAGTTGTGCAGCATGCCTTTTTTGGTCCGATTCGAAAATCCAATATGGCCACAAGGCGATCATCTTGGATTTCTCCATGAAACCTTGTTATCGCGATTTCTCAGGAACTACTGCATGGATCTTTCTCAAATTTGGTACACGGCTTCCCCTTGGGGTCTAGTTGTGCAAGATACCTTTTCTGGTCTGATTCGAGAATCCAATATGGCCACCAGGCAGCCATCTTGGATTCCCTCGTGAAACATTATTATCGTCATTTCTCAGGAAGTACTGCAGGGATCTTTCTCAAATTTGGTACACATGTTCTCCTTGGGGTCTAGTTGTGCAAGATACCTTTTCTGGCCCGATTCAAAAATCTATTATGGCCACCAGGCAGCCATCTTGGATTTCCCCACGAAACTTTGTTATCGTGATTTCTCAGAAAGTAGTGCATGGATCTTTCTCAAATTTGGTACACAAGTTCCCCTTGTGGTCCAGTTGCGTAAGATACCTTTTCTGGTCCGATTCCAAAATCCAATATGTCCATCAGGCGGCCATCTTGGATTTCCCCATGAAACTTTGTTATTGCGATTTCTCAGGAACTAATGCATGGATCTTTGTCAAATTTGGTACACAGGTTCTCCTTGTCGTCTAGGTGTGCAAGATACCTTTTCTGGTCCGATTCGAAAATCCAATTTGACCACCAGGTGGCCATCTTGGATTTCCCCATGCAACTTTGTTATCGTGATTCCTCAGGAAGTACTGCATGGATCTTTCTCAAATTTGGTACATACCCTTAGCAAACTGAGGAGTACTCCTCACAAGCAGTGTAGCCCGAGGTGTACCTAGAGGAGTACTCCTCAAATATGCAAATGCAGAGGAGTACTCCTCGCTACACTGCACAGACTCTGTGTTATGAAGCCTCCTACTCCTCACTACACTGCACAGACTTTGTTTTTTAAGCCCCCTACTCCTCACTACACTGCTGGGACACAGCCTGAAATCTCCTACTCCTCCCTACACTGCGGAGACTCGACTATCTGCCTGCCTACACCTCTGGGTACACTGCAAACTTTGACCTAGTTTCTCTTGCAGGAGTTACACCCCTTACAGAACTCTCTGATGCAGAATGGTAGATTTAAACATCACCAACTAACTGATTTTGAAAAGGCAGGCAAATAAGTGAAGTCTTCTTACAAGTAGTGGGTGATTAGATCTTCTTTTGTCTGATGTAGAACTTTCATTATGGAAGATACAATAGGTATATTGGAAGGATTGTGTGTTCATGTAAGTTGTTCATTAGTGAATTTGTTCATGATTTTCATATAATTTCCATGTGAAACTGGTAAAGTAGCATTGAGTTGTTGTACATGACTACCAAATAAATGCAAGAATTTTTAGCACCCTAGCTATTAATAGCCTAACATTTTGATTGTAGTCACCAAGTATTTAATTACTGGTCATATTCAATTAACTAATTCTTTGAAAGACATGATTACTATATCATGGTCACCATGATAATTGTAACTGGGTACTCCTCAGCCTACACTGCTGCATACACTGCATAGTCTACTGGAGGAGTACTCCTCTGCCTACACTGCAGGCTACACTGCAGCCATATCTGAATAATTGGGACAATATTCTCTGATGCAGTGTAGTCTGCAGTGTAGCCAGAGGAGTACACTGTCACCTACACTGCAGTCTACACTGCAACAGAGGAGTACACTGCCACCTACACTGCAGTCTACACTGCAGCAGAGGAGTACACTGCAGCAGAGGAGTACTCCTCAGACTACACTGCAGGCTACACTGCAGCCTACACTGCAACCTCATTCACATAATTGGAACACTCCTTTGGCTACACTGCAGACTACACTGCATCCTACTCCTCCAGCTGATGCAGTGTAGTTGCAGTGTACACTGCACACTATCCTATAGGTACTCCTCTAGCTACTCCTCTGATCACACTGCACTACTCCTTAGTTTGCCAGGGGTAGGTTCCCCTTGGGGTCTAGTTGTGCAAAATACCTTTTTCGATTCGATTCGAAAATCCAATATGGTCACCAGGCGCTCATCTTGGATTTCCCCATGAAACTTTGTTACCGTGATTTCTCAAGAAGTACTGCATGGATCTTTCTGAAATTTGGTACACAGGTCCCACATCGGGCCTAGTTGTCCAAGATACCTTTTTTGGTCCGATTAGAAAATCCAAGTTACGCTTCAAATTAATACAGTATTCCCGAGTTGTGACGTTGCATCACAAGAGTCGGCGGATAAAACGGTGGGGCATATTCTATATATTGACTATAGAGAATATTCATACCTTCACCTCCCATATCAAGGAGTTCAAATAAGTCGGAATTAAAATGTATTTCTTCAAGTTTTCTTTAGTCCATGCAGTTTACAAGTTTTCGTCCGCCGGCGGGTCGACTCAACAACTGTAGACTACTGCATATTTCGATCCAAGGGAGATAATCAGGATTCAGACACTTTCGAAGCTTCAAATTTACTGCGCGGACCGGATCCCTTCAGTATTAAGTATTGTACCATCTTACTATTTTCGAGCATGGTATCTTAAAAGAGATATCTCAAACTAGCCCAGTAAACAGAACAGAATTAGCATTCGTTCCTAATTAATATAAAATCTTAAGTATGTTTCATAGCTCATGCCAAAGTGTCAAAGAGATTTGTCTTCGCTTCCAGTACCCAATGGTGACACGTGCAAAAAAAAAAATACTACAAAGCGAAGACGAAGGATCCTCCGTACATGTACATTCACTTTCAGACTAACTTTGCTCATTTCTCTTGTACTATAACAACCGACATAAGTACAGTTTCTAGAAATCTCCTGAAACTTAGAAAGATGATATCTTGGTGTTTTCCAGTGTCCCTTTTTCGATCTTTTTTGCTCAGATTCGAAATTCTGTAAACAAAATTACAAATCAATCGTTTGTTCTTAGTAACAATGGACAAAAAGATCCTCTTGTCATTAGCTTACAATTATCAGACAGTGGTGGGCGCCAAGATCCTTCAGGATCTCTCGTTTTATAATAGTCCGGCAGATATGTGAAATGATTGTGCACTTTTTGATAAAAGCATGAAATTTGGCAGGATGATAGATAAACACATATGATTCATTTTTGGAGGGGGAGTCCGGCTTGAAAATCCGTATTTGGCCGCCATCTTGGATTTCAAAATGGCCGCCATCAAATACCACAAAGTCGCATTTCTGCACTTCTGAGACACATAGGAGGCCAATTTAAACGGTAATACCCACATTTGCGTACTCAAAGAAGCAGATCAACACAGTTTTGTTGCATCAGAACTGATGGATTTCGAGATGGCGGCCGTTTTCTTTTCAAAATGGCTGCCGAGA
>JAVTVY010016997.1:0-68056 GCA_036873755.1 Hanleya hanleyi | reverse complement strand
GTAAGCTGAAAGAGCGAAAAGCACGACAGACTTATTACTATGACAAGAACTCCAAGGAACTAACAAGCTTGAAATGTGGTCAAATTGTTCGCGTACGCTCGACAACCAATAAGAAAATATGGGTAAAAGCGCGAGTGGAAGAACAAGTAGATATCCGTTCGTACCGCGTCCGAACTGAAAACGGACAAATCTATAGAAGAAATCGCAGACATCTTCGCGAGACAAACGAGGCATTTCGACCCAGGACCGAAGTGCTATTGGAACGTCCTGTAGTCGTTCGGCCTGTCGCAGAGAAACCAGCGTCAGCGGCCAACGGACAGTCGAAAACCAACCAATCCGCATCCAGCACGGCTATCAACACTAGAGTACCTCAGAATGAGATACCAGTACGTGCTCCGCCTGAATCGAGTCATGTGTCACGTAATGCGGATCGAACAACGCGAAGTGGTCGAGTTGTAAAACGACCAATGAATGAGGACTTTATATATACTTGAACTTGAAAGTTAAAGTTACATGTGCATTTCAGACGTTAAGTAATAGTTAAAGTTCAGTTCTTTAATTCCACATTTGAGTTTCTAGATATTCTTTAACAGTTGGTTTAAAGTTCTTATCTTGTGTAATAAATATCTTGTGTAAGAAATGAGACATTTCTGAGAGACATTCAATGACAACAAAGACAGTTGATATTTTAAAACAAGCTTTATTGATAAAAGGGAAGATGTGACAGTGTTTACCACTTAGAGTTATCTCCCATTTGACCATGCTTGTAATGAGTGTCGTAAAACAGATATTAAAGATAGAACAGTTGTTGGCAGTTCCTCATGCATGGCTTCAGGTTGTATTTCATTCACATGTTATTTCTATCACGATTTACAACATACGATATCGACCATCATATCGTTACATAAACAAAGGCTCTTCGGCATAATAAAATTGTTATGATGTTTGTTTGACGGCTCGACCGATAAGAATTCCCCACACTGACCATGTAAATAGTTCGTATGCCCCCTCAAACAAGCATCATAACTGATATTAGTCGAATAGAATGAAGCAATAAGTTGCAATGAAAATCATGGAATAATGAAGCCATAGATGTTGTTGAAAGATCCATGCAGTCCAGGGTATATGTGGATGTCCACATTTTCCATAAATAGACAAAAACTGAAGTTGATCGAGGTAATGGCCTATACCTCGATCAGGGTATAATACCCTGATAAAGGTATAATACTTTGATTCAAGGTATTTTCCCCAACCTGTTATAATTTGACACATAGATAATTTGCATAGATTGCGGAATGATCAATTTCCGCTAGTTGTCGCATGTCCTCACTTTCAGTGAACTTAAACGATCATTGAAGAAGTTGTACTCTGCAAAAATCTCTGATGTTCATTTGTGTGCTTTTCATATATTCCATTTCATAAATTTACTAATATTCACATAAAACATTGTTTTCGAATCTCTGTCTTCTTCTCAGCACATTTGTGAACGTCCATCAACCCACGCTTCTATTTGACAGCATAGCCATATGTATCATAAATCAATCACGCTCAATCATGTGATACTGGGAATATGTAAAATAATAACTTTCTCATATGGTGGACATGAATGAACATGCAAACCCAACTTTCGGGCCGAGAATCACGAACTGAGCAATGGTGACTGTTTGTGTGAGGAGATCAATTTGTCTAGACAGGATTATTTTCAATAATACATGTACAAGCCTGAACAACAGTTTCTCACATACTAACCATGCTGTTTTTCTCTACCTGTGTACCTTTTCTGATTTTAGCTATATCATCTGTTCCTGAGGCGAAAGAAAAGTTTGATGAGGAACTCTAAAAAGAAGGAAGCCGAGACAAGCCATTACTAAAAAAGTTATTCCGAATTCTCCATAAGAACAGGCGAGAGGCAATTGGGTCAGTCAGGGATGGTTCGGTCAAGAATCTTTTTGAGATTTGTCCCCTCCTCCAGGATGCAGAATTTGTGAGTATAGGTCATAACTTGAATTATTAAGTTTTGATTATTCATTGCAGTGCTCGAAATGTCTATCTATTTGCTGGAAATTGACTTGTCCGGCAATATTTTCCGGCAGACAGAGAAACAAAGCGATTAGAAGAAAATAATTTTTAGTGTCTTCCACGATGTTTCACTGCGATCGAAAAATCGCTTTACGTTTTCCCGTTGCAAAAATCAAGTGCTGTCATTGTTGTTTACGGCTGGGCTTTCCCGGTGACCTATTTAGCAGGATAAGATTAAAACATTTTTCATTTGACCGCAGCGGGTCACGTCATTCTTCAAGAAACCCCATTCTGCAGAGCCTAGCTCATCGACTCGCATCTACGCTATATTTCTCATGCTAGGCTACCATATTCTGGACAACTACTAGGAATGTGGGAAATCAAATCTGTCATTTCCTGTCTCGCTGTCTATTAAAGATGGCGGGTTTGTTTAAATTTGGATTCACTTCTTCTGGGGGGGAAAAAGGCAGCCCGAAGATGGAAATCAGAGCGAAACAGTTCCTCAGAAGTATCAAAAGATAGTTCATCGACATCAGCTGGTGCTACACGCAACAAAGGCTGAATGGCGCGTTCATCGGTCCTGATTAGACTACAAGGAGGACTCGCGGACGATGTTCTGTACAACTATACTACGACTGAATCAATTAGAATGGATGTTCCATACACGATTTTGTTAACTTACACCGGCATACCAGATTGGATTTGTTTCCCCAAAGATTATTAATTTGATAATAATGTTATAAATTTGGGATAAAGTTAAAACAAACCCAGAATTATTTAATGGTTTAATTCTGGAATTTATTTACATAATATAATCTGAATGAAAATTGATAACATCCCGATGAAAGAAATGTCCTGCTTAAAGTCAGTATATCCTGTAAATTTTTTGCCTAGCAGGACAACTATCATGTTGGTGATTTTCAATATTTCAAGCCCTGCACTCCCATCTTTACTGGATGTTTATAACTCATGCTGATAGTTAGTTATTTTTCTTTAGTTCATTTGCAGATTGTTTTTAGTAAGGATTATTACAAATGCAACTAAGTGGGGTTTTTTTTGATAATTGGATGATGACAATTGCAAACTGAACCTTGTCCGAACAGTAGTCCCGACATTTAATGACATTTTCATAGTCCTTTTATACACAAATGATGCAATGCACTGGCCTTTTAACTGACATTGGGTGTGCAAGCTACAATGAGGTCAAAAGGAGCATGACTATTTGAATTAAAAGTATCATGTAGCTCCAAAAACTATGTACCTACCCCAATCCTCATCTCCATTTTTATACGTCCACCCAAAAGGCAAACGTATTATGTGATCATGGCGCTTTCCGTCCGTCTGTCCGAATGTCCGTCCCGTGTGTCCAGTCTATATCTGGGAAAGTTTTCTATCCACAGTTCCAATTTTTGTTGAGTGAATTACCCTGAAGGGAAAAGATGTCGCATACCAAATGGAGGGCAAGGTCAGAGGCCAAAGGTCATTGGCCTAAAAACCAAAAATCCACTTAATTGTTCATGTTCGTTCGATACATGTGCCCGTTTTCTATCCACAGTTGCAATTTTTTGTGAGTGGATACACTAGATCAAAATGATGTGTCGTGTACTGAAATTGAGGTCGGATCATAGGTCAAAGGACACTGTGGCCTAAGAATCCAGAATTCATTGATCATTGACAATTTTCTATCTACGGTTCCAAGATTTGATGAGTGGATACCCTAAGGGAGACCGATGTGTCACATACCAAATGTAGGTCAAGATCAGGGGTCTAAGGTCAGGCCTAGAAATCAGGAAATTATTTAAAATTGATAATTTTTTTGAGTGGATTCAGTAGGGGGAAAAGATGTTGCATATCAAAAATTAGGTCAAGGTCAAAGGCTACTGTGACCCCAAATTCAAGAAATCATTAAAAGTATATATTTTTTTGTGTCAGTATATACAGTAGATGGTGTGTCCTGTACCAAAATGTAGGTTAAGTTCAAAGATCGAGGTCACTGACCTCAAATCCTGAAATTCCTAAAAATCATGATTTAATGTCTGTATATACATTAAGGGGAGACGATGGGACGTGTACCATCCATCCATTTATGTTTGTGCCACTAAAGAAGGCACTTATAACGCTATGTGTTATTACCTGTTTACTTGTTTTTTGTCCTCTGCCACGAAGGGGTGGGAGGACTTTGAGATGCTAGCCGTCTGTTCCACATCTTGTGAACATGATATCTTGAGAACTATTCGACCAATCGACTTCAAACTGTAGAAGGTGCTTCACATCAGTTAGATGGTCATTGGTATTGATTTTCACTGAGGTAAGTAATCCAAGATGGCTGCCATTGACCATATTGGATTCCATCCGTCTCACATCTTGTGAAAGCAATACCTTGAGCACAATATGACCAATCGACTTCAAAGTTGGGAAGGTTCTTCACATCAATCTGATGGCCATTGGTATCAATTGATTTTCATTGAGGTAGTATGTAATTCAAGATGGTTCCCATTGACCATCTTGGATTCCGTCCATCCTGCATCTTTTGAACATGATATTTTAAGAACAACTTAACCAATTGACTTCAAACATGAGAAGGTGCTTCACATTAGTTAGATGGCCATTGGTATTGATTTTCACTGAGGTATGTAATCCAAGATGGCTGACATTGACCATCTTGGATTCCGTCTGTCCCGCATCTTGTGAACGCTGTATCGTGAGAACAATTCGTCCCATTGACGTCAAACTTGAGAATGTGGTTCACATCAGTTAGACGGCCATTGGTATCGATTTTCATTATGTAATCCAAGATGGCTGCCATTGACTATTTTGGATTTCACTCACCCATATTGTACACATGTGTGTTGTGAACACAATATCTTGATCCATTCCTCCCATCGATTTATAAATCTCACCATCCGCAAACCCATATACGACTACAGACTTAAATTCCAGTGTAACACTACCCATCACTGATTCCCAAACCTCCTCAAATTGTCTCAACAATTCCAGATAAACGTCTCTTTCCATTTACACATATCCACTTTCCAAGTTATATTTAAGGAGATATTGGAAGCGTATATGCTGTACGCTCTCAAACAGGCTACTTGGCGAAGGACCTGCTAGCTACCCAGCTTGTAACATTGGACATATGGGTTGTGTGAGTTGTTGGGGATCTATCTCCCCATGTACATTTTCCTGGAACAGCCCTTAGAGGTATTAAGCATATATTTTACACATTCATCCATTTGTCTGATCTTTCTCAATGTTTGCTTAGTTAAATTTGAAGCTATCCAAATATGAGTTGCAAATTGGCACAAAATTGACACACCCTCTTATTTTCTTATGTTATTCAAGGGAACAGATCTTGCGGATCTGGACGTTAAAGCCTGGTTGAAGTTTCAAGAAGAATTAAAGACCAAATAAGTAGTGCGAATTGAGTCCTTCCCGAGTGTTATATTTTCAAGAGTTATGGCCCTTCGTTCTCGAAATCTTTGTGAAATGGGACTTGTCCGGGCTGGATTTCCTGGATTTGTATGGACAAGTATGAAATTTGCATGATATGTGGTCAGTGTCCCATAGTTGTGCAGCGTAAAGTTTCTCCGTGTTTCGCTTAGATTTTCAAGAGTTATGGCCCTTTGTTCTTGAAGTTTCCGTGAATTGGGACTTGTCCGGGCTGGATCGCGGTTAATATTGTATGGACAAGTATGAAATTTGCATGTTATGTGGACAATGCCCCATAGTTGTGCAGTGTGAAGTTTCTCTGCATATTGGTTATATTTTCAAGAGTTATGACCCTTTGTTCCTCAAACGTAAAATATATATATTTGTCCTGGCTGGATTGATACTTAGGATATACATTATACAACTGAATCAAGGTGAAGAAAGTGACTTAAGCAGAGTTGTGATATTTTTGCGAATTAGTCCTTGATTTACCAATTAAAATCATTCCATTTCCAATTAATCGATCTGGGGAAAGTGGCTACATATATATGTTATTCTACATTCCAAAGCAGATCAGTGCAGAATGTACAATTACAGATAATAGGGAGACATAAACTATCAAGGTTCAGTGATATTTAGTCACAAGCGTGTCAGTTGTCACGTTTCATTTTTAAAGTAAAAGTGGTACCGGGTATGTTGTTGTTGTTGTAAATCTACACTTGCCTCATGGTGGCGTTCTGCGCTATTTGCACAGTTACTCTGGGCGCAATAAGCTCTTGTATATTACTTTATATCCTTTGCTTTATACTGGTGTCAGTTTTATTGAGTTCTGGTCAACAACTTTTCAAATGCCTGTCTCAAAAAACATCGTTTGCAGTGATCCATCACAAAGAGAGCACATGGTTGGTTATATAAAAATTCACCAAATTGCGGATTTGAGAAAGATCCGGAAGTGGACTTTGAGAAAAATCAGCGAGCAGACTTTGCAAGTAGTTTCTTCAGTCAGGGTTTTTACTTTAATTTGTTATTTATAAATCTAAAATGTCAATTATCATCAGCTTCCAAAGAAACCATAACTTAAGAAAAACCTAATAAACAGAGCTACAAAAGTGATGTATTCTCATTTTACCGATAATAAAAAATGTTTTATTGGCTCCTGGAGTTTGGCAGTATAATTTGGAGTTGCTCGCCTAAACATTTTCCAAGTAGAGTGATGGTCACTCGCCCATACTCGCCTTACAGGATTTTGAGGTGAGTGATGGTTAGCTCTCCTGCATTTTCCTCATGGCCAGCACTGCCAATGTAACTGCATGTATAGTCTCAGGATTTATGATGAATTCAATTGACGACGTAACACTGTGAACAAGCTGTGGTGACAAAGTGCCAAAAAATCACCAATAACTTGCCCCGTTTTCCTACTGGTCTTGTTTCGACGCAATCGATGATTTCAAGAAAACGTCGCCACTAGTGGTATTGTGCGTTCTGTTTTGACACTAACCCATACTGCTGATTTTCCTTAATGTCACCAGTCTTATCGTCCCCTTAAACTGATTATACTGGTGGCGTTCGTAAAAATCAGCGTTTAGGTGCCCCAAATGTGTTTCCGTTAGTGGTGACAAATAAATAAATCACCGATTATATCAGCGCGGTCGGCCTTTGATGTCAAGGGCAGAGGCAGTGGTAGAGATAAATGTTCGTGAGGCAGGACGTGTGTGTCTGTTATCGGCATTATCGGTGACGCGCAGACGATACCGTGGTTTAGCTATCCATATCTACTGTTAATCACCAAATATGGGCGGAAATCAGCACGAAGGTCCCAAACGTCCACATAAGTTGTAGATCTGATCTGTTTTGACGAGTAAAGGCGTTCTAGGATGTAATCACTTCAAGTAACTTTGAATACGAGAGGAAACTTGATGTGGAGTACAGTATGGCCTTCTTTATATTCAAGGCATTCTAAATGTTTTATAGACTTCATCTTAAAACATCTTAGGTTCATCTTATGACTTATCATAATATATGCTGATACATAGTGTTTGTTTTCAAACAGATTTGGTGTCTATAAATATCGCGTGCACACACCCAGTTATTCTGGCAGAAATGGAATATGTATATGTCATAATTAATGAGGAGTGGAAGGTATTAATATTGGGATATTACAGGAACGTTCCTTTCAACGCATACAGCGGCATTTTCAAATTAACGTTGGTATATCTTCCCAATGATATAATTCAGCGTATTGGTCTGGGGTGATGATGTGGGCTGGGGGGATGCGGGAGTGAGAAGGACCGAGCAAAGTTACGCTGCCTCTCCTCATTTTAGCCCATGGAATCAATGAGACATTGTGAATTTATTATAGCCGGGTGAGGTTAGATATCTAATCTAATCTAATCTTATTATCATTATCCTCCTATCATCCTCACAAGTCACGCCCCATTCACCCAAACCGGAAGTGACGTCATACAGAGGTCACGCTCCATTCACCCAGACCGGAAGTGACGTCATACGGCACAGCGCCCCCTGGCGGATGCAAGAGTTACCTCCCCCGGCAAAAGGGGAGTGGATCGGGTTGCTACCTACTACTCTCCTCCTACTCCGCTTTACTCACTGCACAGCGGGTCGCATAGGTGTGGCGCGGGATAGGGTGGGGCGAGAGACCTAGGGTTTTCACTACCTGAGATTCCATGGGCGAGGCTTACACCCTACAGTAGAATGGGTCGACTGCGCATGCGCGATGAGTAGTATACAAAGGGCACGCGATCTCCCTATCCCTATAGGTGTGGCGCGGGATAGGGTGAGGCGAGAGACCTGGTGTTTTCGCTACCTGAGATTCCATGGGCCAGGTTTGCACCCTACAGTAGAATGGGTCGACTGCGCATGCGCGATGAGTAGTGCGCGATGAGTAGTATAGAAAGGGCACGCGATCTCCCTATCCCTATAAACTAACCCATGGGGGTGAATGAGCCATGGCGGTGAATGAGCACTCGTTTGAATAAAATCGGACGAAAGATAAATATAGTGTCCTTTACCATAACGATGGTTCTCCTTCAAACATCAACCCACATACACGGGCATGAAGTGTTGTTTAGATCTCTGGCCGAAATATGCCAACGTCCACAATTAATAAGACCACGGACGACATATCTGTTGATGTGCGATTTTTCGTGGATTCAAACTATTAGTAACCACTTCTCTTATTGTATAAGTTTTTTGACTGGTTGCATTGTCTGTTGGACGGTGCATATATTTGTAAGCTACTATTTGAGTGGGTTTGAGTGAACATGTTTGTATTCTGGTTCTTCTGAGTGATGAGAAGTATTTTCTCTTTCAATTGTTACTCAAAGATGATTGTTTATGAATGAAAAATCTAGGCCTACCCTTGTATGGAGTGTATTTTTTTACATTAAAATGTACTGTGTAGAAGTTTTTTGTGTTGTCATGTTTCCAACTTCTTGATTATTTCCTAGACAAATGATCTGATACAGGTACACCATCATGAGGGCTGACCATTCCAGGTCAGAGAGCGACTTGGGAATTCATTTGGATACAGAAAAATGGTCAGTGCTTAGGGTTGTATGAAAAGAAAATCATCAATGAAAACTTTTGAACGCTTCTCTCTTGTAAGAAACCATTTTGTGTTTTTATTATTTGTATTTTATACACATTTGGAATTAGTGCCGTCATACGAAACAGGTAATTCGGTTATTGACGTGAAAATTTTTTTATGGACGACGGCTGAATATTGAATGTCCCTAACCTAGCTGTTATAAAATAAACCGAAAGACAATAATATCCGTGAATCCATAAACCTTGCGATATTCTTGGATATAAATCAGTTAAAATATCAGTCTGTGGGGTCACATGACTTTGTGTTACATGACGCCGATTTATGTTACCACCATCGTTGCGAAAATTCAGTTTACCGTCTTGACATTTTAAAATAGAAATTCGGAAAAGCTCGACACAACTTACGTATTCTACTAGCTTTCCGTCTCGCAAAATGCAGATTGGACAGTTAAAAACTCGACTCTTCTCCCTTCTTGTAAATTTTGAAATAATAGTAAAAGGAAAGCTCGTTACCGTTCAATTAATTGAAGACACGGCTCAACTTCACGTCATATAAGAATATCGAGCTATACATTTTGTTAAATTGGTTTCGTTTCTCCAAGCGTATTTCCCCTTTTTAGCATGCCGTTCATTTTCGATCTGGTGCCGTACATTAACGGTCTTCCGAAAAGAAGAAATGGGAAGAAATTCAATTTGATATTTCTGGGGAATAAAAAACAAAGAAAAATGTAAATGCTTGTTGTCGGCGAAACCCATGTCAATTTTAGCAAAGGATCAGTCTCGTTTTTCTATATGACATATACTCATAAAGATATTTCGAAATACAGAAAATGGAAGCAATGTCGAGTTTTCCTTCTTTTCTACCCCAAAAATGCTAGATTTAAGGCGGCAATACAGGAGCGTTATCGAGCTTTCGGTATTTTTACTTTATACATTGTCAGATGGAAATTAGAAATTCGGGGGTGCTGTTTTTCTACTTTTATCAGATAGGAATCTGAAATGTCAAATGTTATACAGAACGTGGACAACCACTCACTCAGTGATCGACCTTCAACTGCATACAATTGTGACTACATTTGCGAGCAAGTATAATCGAGACTGGAAGGGATGAATATGTGTTTTCTACAGTATATCCTTCAAATTCTTTTCTTCAAGAACGTACGTTCAACCCATTTTGCTAAACCTACACTGTATGTAAAACAGTTATATACTGTGAGTACAATAAATTATGTGTGTGCATAGTGAAAGAAAAAGGGCAATAAATCGAATGAGAAAACAAAATTGGAAGAAAACAAACCCACTGATCTATTATTCAGAGTTTTCGGCCCGTAATTAGCCACCTTAGAACTACATGTAAGCCACTCAACCATATATCAGCAATGGTGCCTTTTTAAAAAATCACCCACTCCATCTACCGAATTCGAAATTTATTGGGTATATTACAAACACATCAGAAGAGATGGAATGATGGTCTACTCCAGTGCTCAATCTCCATCTATTTACTAATACATGTACATCAAAGAAAACGATATGTAACAAAGAAGAGATATAAGTGTCAGTATATTCTCATCTTCAATCAATCATTCCTTTGAACTATGGAATCTGAGCTTTTCCTGCGATCCATGACAGGTGTTGAACTATTCTTCTTAGAACATATCTCACTACTTATTATGGCCTGGCTTTGATAAATATAAGAATGCAATCTTCCTATATCCTTCCAGTAGAATACAGCAGATGGTGTTTCTTTGCTCATCGTTCCTTGATCATCTCGGTTCATTCATTATGTCCTTATGTCTTCGTTATGGTGCCCAACCTCTAGTACCTAGTCATGTAATCTCAATCAGAAAGATTTTTCCCACTGAAAATATCTTCCATTAACGCAACCATATACGACATAAATAGCTATATGTATATGTATATTAGCCGACTTACATATATATGTTCTCGTGAGTACAAACACTGTAGAAGCTATTTCGCACAGCTCCTTAGTCCCTTGTCCTCCAACCTATAATCTTGAGACGATCCCACCTGATTTACCAATTTGTCAACTAAAACCGGCAGATGTATATTCTTTCTATGTAATTTTACTGAAATTGATGACAGATTATCTAACTCTTCGGAAAAGTAACGAGAAAGTAATCTTGTCCATCGCTTTACGGAATGGAAATGACTACAGTTTTGACTCAATAAATCTTGATGGAATCTCATATACCCGAATGACCTGCATGGGGTTCCAAATTCGCACTTAGTTGTTTTTTAGAACTTCTCAACAGTCGCTAAAAACAATACTAAAATTATTGGTCTACCAGATAAATCAATTTGTTATTATTCGTACGCTTTTTGGTTTGCTTTGATATAAACTCTCATGTTTGAGTCGTTTTGTACTATCTGGCGGTCATATTTCATCATTTTTCATCAGATGTCTTGATAAAGCTATTACATCAGCTCTTAGAAATTTGTTCTCTAATACCGCTCAATCTGGTGCTAGGGCCGTGTGGAGCAAGATATCCACATAAACAGCTACATTAAAAGCGTGGCTGGGATACAAATCATCACAGGGATAACTTTTGATTCATTTTTTGGTGATGGTTTTAGAAATAGTATATTTGTCAGTGGTATAATTTGATTTCTTGTCATTACGCCGGCATCGTTTTCCACCACCCTTTTAATGTTGAGTTTAATAAAGCGATTGACTTTAATCTAAGTTTCAACCAACATTTGTGAAAACTGGCTTTCTCGTGTCAACTGCATGTAACTGGCATTTGCTTAACAAAATGGACGATTGAGAAGAGAAACAGGGGTGCCTCATATCTCTCGCAAAGCAAATTCTCGCCCCAGAGGCACGCAACGACAGTGCCTTTGGCTGACATACCGCACCGAATCTGTATTTCGTAATTATTAACCCTACCAGGCCTGGAGAGTTATTATGCCTCCCTACCAAAATTTCTAGGCCATCTCCGGAACGACAAAAGAAAAAAGTAGAGCTGACGCTCCGTGACTTTTTAGTTTATCGTATCCGAGTCATTTTGAGCCTATATGCATAACCCACAAGCAGAGCATCGTGGGTAAATTCAAGATAGCAGCCACGTAGGTTATCAGAAAAGTGATGTTTTTGTCTTTTTTTTTACAAATTTCTGCTTTTCGGTGAGGGAAAGTGAGCCGAAACTATTTTGTTTCATATCACATCGATATTTACTAATTTATCATGCACTATTTGCGGTGAAATTAAATCAATAAAAAGTTTCAAAAACCTGACTGTGCTAAAAAAAATGCCGTTTTTGAAAAAGACGTCGCTGTAAAGTCATCAAAGCGGCAATCATTCTTTTTTTTACAATTTCTGGAGTATAGTGTGGTAAGATTCAGCTCCCTAGCTCAAGGAATAAGAAAATAAATAGGGGCCAGTTTCGGCCCCTCATGTCTGGACAGATCCTAAAAAGGCCAGGCCAGATAGGGTTAATGAATATACGCCTCATCTCCTCAACCGCGTGACTTATCGATACAACCAATCAAAATGCCATTATTTCAATATAAGTTCAAATACGATGAAATTATGGGATAACACGCAAGCAGAAGGAGAGCGGGCATGTTTGTGTCAAATAAAGATTTCAAAAGTTTATCAACGTCCCTCACACATTGGACATCCAGAAAGAGCCGTCAATACTTGTCCGGGTTCATGTTTAGTGACAGCGTCAACCGAAGAGCTAGCATAGGTATCCCTGTCACCTCGGCGACAATACGAAAACCTATGATCTGGGAGTATTTTCTTGGCAGCAGAGAAAATTGAAAAACTGTTGTTTCTTGCAAGAGAGAAGCACTGAAGCACGAGCCGTGTGGATACTTCATAGTCTTCACATGAAAATCTGCAATAAAAGCGCGGCTGAGATACTAAGGCTACGTCCGAGAATCCACCGTATTCTCATATTCTCGTATAGTCATATCGTTGTATTGTAGTCGCTAGACGTCGTCAATTTTCCCCATCTCTTGCATATCGCTCCAATTTAATTATGTCAGCCAAATATCACGATGTTCTATCTGTCAAATCCTTATCACTGACAAGTACTCTTTTATTCCAATCAAGTTCCAAGTCGTTATCCACAGTGTTATGTATGTCAGTAGGGCTTTGATTGTGACTGTCCGTTGAAAATCATGGTGATGTAAAACGAACGGCTTCTTTCCCCGGAATCGAACACAGTTTACGAAACGTAGCGCCAGAGATTTTGTGCTATGCGATCGTATTTTGCAGTCCGGGAGCGTTATTTATCACAGAATTTGAAAACTTAGAATGTAGGCGCTTGGTGGAATATTCTTGTTTGACGAGTTTCTGCAAAAATGTTCTGTGGTGTTCATTGAATTCGTCACATGTTTTTGTGGACTTAGAAAATAATTATAGGCCAGATACTGGTGTATGTATACACCAAATGCAGGGGTAAAATTGCAATCCGGAAATGTGTAGTGAACTATGTAATACTTAGTACTTTAATACCTGACCACTGTAATAGGTCATATTTAAAAAAAAAAAAATTCTATGTTAATCCGAATATCCCTATGGGAATCTGAAACAAAGTGTATAGTGAGGCGTAACCCACTGCAAGCTTCGCCGGTATATTTTACCTGTGGCAGGTAAAATCTGAAAACTGGCATAAATAGGCTAAAGTTCTCAGAAAAAACACAACTAGATTTTTATTCTGAAAATTTCAGAAGATGTTCGCAAAGATGTACTAGAAATACAAATATTCTCTCGTGTTCTCTTGCGAAAATTTCGTTGACTTGATTCCTTTGATGGTTTCAGTCTTCATCGTTCATGATTTATGATCATTATTTCAAAAATATTTTACGTAAACTATAATATACAAAAAAAACTGGAAATAACAGATAGAATGTGTCTATTATTATCATCAGTATTCCCATTCCGAATATCATTACACTGTAAAAAAAATATGGAGATATTTTACGAAAAGGACACCACCATATAGCACCATTGATGATAAAATTATTTCACACTTTGAAGGTTAATTCTCGTGGAAGAGAGTCCATATGAACCCATTTACTCCAACAACCTCATGGTGTTCATATGAACAAACGCAATCAAAGTGTGACGGAGACACATCAATCTCTAGATAACGAATTTACAACGAAAATCCTGCGGACCAAGTGTACTGATCAGCGATACGGATTTTATATTTTTGGAAAATCATGATGTCTTGCAGGCATCATTGAAAACTGTTGACCGCTTCTCTCTTGCAGGAAACTAGCCTATATTTATGTATACTATGATCGGGTGTTGAAATGAATAGGATCCCACCCGTCTGGTCTCCGGGTGTGAAAAGGAATAGGAACCAAACGTCGTGATATGACTGAAATAGTGTTGAAAGCAACGTTAAATCATATTCACCCACTCACCCTTGTTGTTTGTTTGTTTGTTTTTTTTTGTGCTAATTCTATTATATGGATAAATGGAATAGGCCTTTGGGTCACGGACGCGTAATTCTTTATTTCATGCAACATTCATTCATTTCATTTAGAAAATTACGCTGATTTTCTCTAATCAATTATCGACACATTGGTGAGACATATACCATAATGTGAAGATAATGAAGATAATAAATATATCATGACGAAAGACGACGTCATTATGGTAGATTGCGGAGGTCAGGTTCACTCGTTGAGATCACGGCAAAAGTAAAACCCGTTCTCTTTCTGTGTGTTCATAATTTCAACATGAAACTGATGGAGTTCACAAATGCGAGCAGCAACTTTATATAGAGCCGTTCATGGTTAATGATTAACCACTAGCTAAATGATAATCCTTAACAATAAAAATCAAGTAGAGTCTAAAAGTGTGAAATATATGAAATACATAACAGGTCACAATTAAACGCAACAATAAAAGAGTAGTGGAAAACGATGCCAGAGTACTGACAAGAATACTGACTGCATATTCTAAAAGCATCACAAGAGCCAAAAGCGATCCCTGCGATGATTTGTATCCCAACCACACTTTTATTGTAGCTGATGATCATGTGGACATACACAAAAACATGACCACAAGACCCCTAGCACCGGCTGGAACAGTATTAGATGTAACAGCCCTGTAATACTGCATGTCTATGCTATAGAGAATAAACAATAGAGTTCAAAATAGAGAAACGTCATTCCAGAGGTAGTGGAGGTTCGATTCCTCATTTTTCTCAACTAGTATCCAACCATAAAATTTGAGAAATTGACCTCTCTATACCCAAGTGTGAAGAAGATATCGAAGCATAATCATCAGTACCCCCATTCCTTGTTTGTTTTTGTGTTACTCAGAGAGCGATGAAAGAAGGCATCATGGGAACTTACTCATCACCATAGACGCCCACACCCGTTCCAAATAAGCCATGCTATCATGGTCTTACATACACACATCAAGCAAAATCTAACACGGGTTTATACAAAAGGATAACAATACATTGTTGGAAAATATTGCAACGACAAAAAGTGGGGAGGAAAATACCTTCAAGGTGATAGTAACTACATAGCGACGCCTACATTGAAGACAATCGGAATCGGATTGCTTTATCTGATTCGTACACAGGCTCAGTACCGGCATGTATTAAATTTCTTTGTGTTAGGATAGGGGGGGATAAAATATCAGAACATAATCACCCTAGTAGTAGTATAAGTTGATCTGGGGCCGCATTGACCTACTTATTTGTTCCCCCGGGTAAAATTTAACGGGGTACTTGGTCACGTGACGATCATTGTCCACTTCGCCAGAATGGATCTATACACCCCACCCCAGACCTTTCTGAACTTTTCAAAAAAATGTACCGCTTAGCTTCGAGACCCCTCCCATCGTGTTGACCATCGCGAGACGAAGAAAACAAGATGCTACAACCCATAGTAAAATCCACCAGAAAAAAATGACCATCTCTATACCCCATACAGGCATTCCCCGTATAGATGCAAATGTTCGAATCAGGGGAGATCACCCGGAATTTGGCCTACAGAGGGCTCGCACAGTCAGAGTTGTCTTCCTTGTCTCCAGATGGCAGCACGATCGATGTCGTGATGTCAAAGAGGAATACCCACAGCAAGCGCCGCCATTTTGTATGTTTATTTTTTGCGGGGACATACTGGACAATAACCGCTCGACTTTGTGATCGCACTGAGGTAGGTTATCTTTATTACTATAAGTCTTACTTCCCATGGTTTCATGGATCGCAAAGTGGATCTGGTACCTTAATGACCTACTTATTTCTTCCCCCGGGTCAGGTGACCGTCACGTGACCAAGTACCCCGTTAAATTTTACCCGAGGGGAACAAATAAGTAGACCAATGCGGCCCCAGATCAACTTATACTACTACTCACCCTTATCCCTATTTCGGTATCCTATTTGTCGTACCGATAAGTATGGACATGCTCTATCCCTAAAGTACATATTACATGGTTACACCTGGTCTGGAATTAACGAAGAAACAATTACCTTTCACAATCACAAATTAGGTAGAATGCACAAGAGGCTCCTGCAACAATAAAACAAAATGTCGGGGCGCATTTGTAAAAAAAAATCCAGATAAAATATTCCCCCCAAGTTATGACGTTGTAATGACAGAAACGTCACCGGCGTAGCTTGCATTAATTCATCTAATAGAACATTATTCAGAGGTCAAGTATAGAAAGTTTCAGATAGTTTAGTGCAAGAAGACAAAAGATATACGTTAATAAGTACCCCAACCCCCATCATGTTAGACTTCATTTTGTCTTGCATGGTCAAACAGCGGTGAAGAAATGCATGCTGTGACATTGGGCTCCACCGTAGATGCATATACCCTGTCTAGAACTGATCAGCAGATGATACTCGTTCATAAACAAAACGATCAAACTAAATGTTCATTCGTAAAAACATTATTTAGACCGTTTTGTGTAATTTGGCTTCCGGACTATCTAACATGCATCCTCGCGATCTGTTACAATCGATACACTGACTTGGCTAGTTACACATACGGGTTTTGAATATAAATAGCTTAAGGGGTTTCTTCCAATCAACCCAATCAGTGAAAGCGCTAAGCTAGTTGATCAGGCCAATCCGCTGCGTGGTAGGAGATGTGACAGGTTTGAATTTCATCGCGGGCCAAACTGATTTGATGTCAAGATGAAATCGACATCGGAAGTCAAAGCAAAAAGCGCAGGGTTGGGATACCCACATGTTAATTCAAAGCAAGCGCGGGGGATGAAATGTACGAGATTATGTAATAGAGGCATCGATTCAAGAACCCATTCGAATCACCAAAATTGTCCAGGTAAACCCTCTGCGAGGATTTAGGATTTACCTGAGCTTGTGAACCAACTGCAATCAAAGACATAAAAAGACTTTAACAGTATCTCTTGAGTGACCTGCGCATGAGGTACAACATTGTACAACATTGTCTGGCGCCAGCTATTTCTCAATATTAAAATTTCTGAAACTTCAGCATGTTTTGTGAAGTAAGCATCCCCCGACAACAGCTGAAAATCGGGCATCGGCGATACATACATTTTTATTTATGGGAATTTGTCAGTATTTCCTAATGTTAATATTATGGGAGCCGTACTTTACCATCTTCACAAGTCTAGATAGTTCCTCGCAGAGAGTTTACATGGACATTTTTTGGTGATTCGAATGAGTCCTTGAGTCGACGCCTTTATTTCATTCCCCCCGCGATTGCTTTGAATCAGCATCCCAAACCTGCGGTTTTTCCTTTGACATCCGATGTCGATTACAGCCTGATATCAAAGCAGTTTGGTCTGCGATTAAATTGTCACATCTCGTACCTCGCAGCGGATTGGTGTAATCAGCTAGCTTAACGCCTTCACGGATTGGTTTGATTTAGAGAAAACCCAATTATCTATTTATATCCAGAACGGGTATGGGTAACTAACCAAGTCAGTGTATCGATCCTAACAGATCGATCGATACTGGCTCGCGAGGATGTACTTTAACGACGGGAACATTCAGCTGTGACAAAGGGTTGTCCAATGCAATTGCAATGTCACACTCTTACCTAAATGCCTATTAAGGAGGTGACATATGCAACTATACCTTTTTTCATAGAATCACAAGTGATCTGATTACTAAATAGGCAAAAAGGTTGGTGGCAAATATCATATACCAAAATGTTCTCCAATGTTCTGAATGTGAATATGACACCTCTATGAACAAACAATGTAAATTGGAGAATATAATTACAAAAACAATGGTCCTTGGGACTGCCAGCATAAATATTAAACACACAATATTGAAATCAGCTCACCTGTGATTCTAAGAAAAAAGGTAGTTGAACATATGTCACCCCCTTAAATCGCCGATTCGTATTTCTGAAGATACAGAGACTATCATAGATCATATATTCGCCTCGCATCCAGATAAAGTTCACACTTCCAAAGTGTTGGACTATAACGTTAGTGATCACAAACTCGTATTTGCGAATTATAAACATATACCGCGAAATGGTAGTGTCAAACATGAGTCAGTCAAAATAAGGCGTACAAAACAATTCCATGAATTGAAATTCAAACAGGATCTTGGTAATGTGCCATGGTCAGTGTTAGACCGCTCTGATGACCCTGACGACATGTTGGCTGGATAGATCGATCTTTATTAAACGATCACGCTCCCATCCCATCTTAGCTTGCCAAGGGCATTTCACGTTTCACTTAACACTACCCTTAGCTCATTGACTTAATTCTCCGTGTATTTCGCCCGACGTCAGCTTCCCCAAGCATCAAGTCGCATGTCCGCTCCATTTAAGCTATCCAATGAAATAATCCGTATTTAAATATTTTGACCTGGGAATCTCAGACATGAGACATGTCAATTTCTATTGAGCGCTCGAGGCGCAAGGCTGTGGGATTCTACGCGAGACCAAACCGAAGTTGTGCGAATCAGCTATTTTATTTCTCACTCTAATGGAGCATGCTTCTTTGTTTTTCTCAAGGAAAATCATGTTACAAACGGACTAAAATATTTGAAAAAAATTAAATCGCCGGCAGTTTACAAGAAAATTATATGCTTTTTATTTTGTCATGGAGACACTTCGAGGCCCACCAAGGGATCATTTCAATCGATCGCTTTCTGGAGGTGTGTCTTCGTTTTATGAATTTGATTGCGTCGATGTCGGGTGTCACGGGACCAATCTAATGTGAACATTTGAGAAACGCCCTAATACACTCAGATAGCACACGTTACCGCATGGCCAAGAGTAGCCCGAAAACATCCGCTAATTAAGGAGTCTATTTTTTTAGGTTGTTGTTGCTGAATCGGACTGCCACGCCCCCTTACCTATATTCACCTATCACAGCCAGAGTTTCTGGGTTAGGCCAAGAGCAGAAGTTTCTACGTATGATCGTGCCATGCGTTCGGATGATGTCCCATCCAAGAAAAGCGAGTGAAACACCTCAAGCGACCCGACTGGTGGCCGGAGGAAATCGATAACACCATAAGACTGCGTGGCCAGTGTGATCAAAGTCAGAACAATTTTATGTACAAAGGAGTAAGAAATCGAGCCCGCTTTCTTCAACGTCAAGCAAAAAGGGACTACTATGTTAATTTAATTTACCAAAATAGTAAAACAAATAAAGGAGATGGTATTGTAAGGCGGGGTTTTTGCCCATAGCCAGCCGACTCATAGGAATGTACATTTTCTTCTCTCCATCTGTCAATCACAATGCAATGTCGTCGGCGGCAACTATCAATCACCGGACTGAATGTTACGGTGAACCATGATAGCTTCACATATGTTCGGTACCAAGACGTTATTATTGCAGTCGATTTTACATGCACATATTGGAGAATAAATACACAATTTAGGCGAATATATTGCCGTTGTAACAGGTAGCGACTGATCGTTCGATTTCAACGTTTGACTGGCCCGTAAATGTCCACACAGCTTCGTGTCATCGGTAAACAATATTTATTTTACTTTTAATTGGTTCATAATGATAGCCTAAAATCTTATTTCAGATATACGGAATGCAATTTTTCTTTTGTACAAAAATGAGAAAGATTGAAATAACTTGTCGACTTCACACATGTTGACCTCCTGGGATTCGAACTCGGTAAAAGAAAATTGCGAGGCGCTTGTGATCCAACGTGCGTATCCACTACACCACAACATACGAACAACTGTAACAGGCTATTTTGTCACTTTAATCTACTTACGAAAACTTCAAACGTTATGAATCATAACTTTTCATTTTTTTAGTATGAAGGACCCGTTGGACCAAAAAGATCTTCCCGCAGTGGGAATATAATGTTAGCACACAACACCAGGTTAAATGTCGTTCTGGTCCAAGGGGTGCTTCGCGTCTAAATGCGTATCTGAAGAACTCGATTTAGACCCCTTTTTTCACGAAATAGCACAAGCTGTGGATTTCAGTTTCATGTGATAACTATAATCATAACGCAATCGCACTAAAACTTTCATATAGTGTGTACTTCTATTTTCTCTTGCCGTTACATTAAAACCTACGTATTTTTAGGACATTTTATTTTTTCGATTTCAATCGCACCACGTATAGGCCAAAATCACCTTTTGGACTTATCTCAAAGAAACTTTGCCATCAAAAATTTACCCACATCTATGGTGTTCTATTTGTGCCAATTTGATCTCGCGCGTCGACTTGCAAAAGTCGACGCACGACGCGAAAAGTCGACGTCGCGTTTTGAAAGGCGACGTCGCCCTCTCCGTCGCGCGTCGCGCGTCGACTTTTACAATGCTAAGAGATAGGCCAAAAGGCGACGTCGACTTTTGAAACACGACGTCGAGTTTTGGCCTATCTCTTTAACATTGTAAAAGTCGACGCGCGACGCGCGACGGAAAGGGCGACGTCGCGTTTCAAAACACGACGTCGACTTTTGGCGTCGCGCGTCGTGCGTCGACTATCAAATTGGCACAAATAGAACACCATACACATCTGTGTACTCAGAAGAGGATGGTGAGATGTATACTCAAATTGGCACAAATAGAACACCATACACATCTGTGTACTCAGAAGAGGATGGTGAGATGTATACTGAACCGAACTATCATTTTGAGCCTATTTGCATGACCCCCTGAGCAGGGGATCATGGGTAAATTGAAAATGGCGTCCATGTGGGATCCGGAAAAGTGATATTTTTGTTAGATTCCTTCAAAATTTGGTCTTTTTCGCATGAAAAACTGGGTAAAACCTATTTTATTTCATATCAGATTATCAGTTTTTGCGAAGAAAACGCCTGAATAAAATAATCGCAAAATCTGACCTAAAAATCGGCCCAAAAATGCCTTTTTTATGAAAATCAAGTGCTGTGACGTCATCATGACGGCCATCCTTTATTTTTTACATTCTGTAGTAGAGTTTGACCCAAAGATGTAATGTCGTAAGTTTTAGCTCTTAAGCCTTTAGGGAATAAATATGAAGGCTGCGGTGCACACCAAATCGCACAGGCCAGATAGGGTTAACATGATAAGCGCCTGGGATTACTTATGGCATAACATATCTGGTATAACATATTCTTTTCGCGGTGTAAGACAACGGAAAACTATTTCGGTTGTTCGATTGTTGAGTCGAGAATTATTTATGACCAATTAACCGTGGATTACTTGAACGTCGGATACATCAGTACCTGCACATCTTGTGGATGGATCTCTGACATTCCTATGAACTTTAGTGGTTAAAAAATAAAAAAATGAGTCACAACTGAGAGGGTGTTCAGTACAGGTCAGAGTATAATTCTTCATCGCTTGAATTGAACAGCTTATTAAATGTATTGGATAAAGAATACTGGCCAATGATTAGGATTTTATGTAAAGAATATCGCCATGTCTTGCTGTCATTATTGGAAACTGTTGACCGCTTCCTCCTCGCAGGAAACCGTCTTATGATTTTTTTTCTTCAAATTTTCATTTCATTTTCAACATAATTCTGGTGCTAAAATGGCTTCAACACATTTTTTTTGCAGTGTACGTCACTCTCCATAGGTCTTATTTTGGATGACAAAACTTTACTCTTTGACTGAGTGTAGAATTATATCAGATTTATCTCTCTCTCGCTCTCTCTCTCTCTCTCTGTCTCACACTGGACTGGCAAAAATGCGAAGTGAGGATTCGAGATCAATCTCAAGTATGCGAAGAATACTACTGAAACAGAGATGTTACAAACGAAGCGTAGTATATCAGTTTGTTATATAATGTATGCAGAGCGAAAATGAATCGCAGAGTTCAATCCAATCCTTTTGTCTTTGCTTAAATGTATATAGTTGAAAGCTATTTCATTAAAAAGATAATAATTTTCAGAAAATTAACACATCAGCACATTGTGAAGTTTTTTCTAAACGCCTCCAGGAAAATATTTAACGATGCATGAAATTAATTCGTCGGTGGTGTCGACGTCTTGTACGAATCTTTGAAGATGCCTTCAAGCATATTACACAGAAAACACGGATGTCTACTGGGATGATTAGGGCACAATGCAACTTACAGTTCATGTGTGTCTTATTTCGTGTTCCTTGATCATAGAATGAATCATGTCTTCATAGTGTCCAGCGTATGTATCAGATGTTTCATTTGTAAAGGTAGGTGACTGTAATAATATTATTGTTTTGGAGTATTAAGTTGAAAATATGTAAAACAGGAGCCCGATACAACAATTAGGAACCGCTATATATGTCTCCGACTGCATGAGTCTCTTCTATCTGGCCTATTTAAAATCGCCAGCTTAGAGTCCGTGATTTTGGTGTATGGGTTCTCGGAATTTTTTGTGTGTGATCTATCATATTATTCTCTTTTCAAACCGTACACCGTAAAATAACGATCTTTTCTCACATTCACCAGTCACTACTTGAAAATCAGTTTGAAAGTCAGCCAAAATGACAGTTGATTTTTTTTTTTTTTTTTTTTGCACTTATGTGATCCGAGGTATGATAGCACCTCTATGGTCAGAGCGGCCATTTTGGATGTAGTAGTATCACTGTATCCACATGGCAGATAAACTATCTAGGTAGATGTGAAAACGACAAGAATGGTATGATAACTGATTGATATGTTTCGTTTTGTTCGTTTGTTTAAATGTTATTATAATGTCCAGTTTTAGCTATCCTTTTTCACTGATTCGGCTGGTTTGCGGTTTTATATGTTTGTCAAAACTTTCTGTTTCTTCTTGTGTATAAAAAAAAATCAGACAGGATTACCCTATTTCTACAAGCTGCAGTCTCTCTCCTCTTTACGTTAACGGACATACCCACGAACATAGCTCCACTAGAGCTCCATAGACAAAATATAAGTCTAAGCTTCCACATCTAGACACATTCAGAATCACTTGTACTAAAGTATTCAGACACAATTTGATGGCTGCTCTGAGGGCGGCACAATGACAGGGAGTCTTTATAGGGAGTATTTTTAGACAAATTTTATGTTCCATCCAGAAAAGATATTAATCATTATTTTAAACAAGATAATTAGTTCCAAATAAGAAATATAAAAAATGGTCTAAAACACCAAAATAGAACGAACAAATAACTATAGTCAGATCGCTATTTGGTTAATCTTTCTGACGTGTTTCCTGTTTCAGAGTAGATGAAAATGTATGTGCAGACATATTTCAGATTGGTTTTCGCTGTTTTTATCGGCACTGTTCCTGGATCCAGTGTCGCAAACAATCTTACGGATACTTGCCACATACCGCCTTCAACGCTATCTCAGGTTTGTGAGCTAATTGTTATCTGTATATGGTGAGATTCTGCCAGAGCTAGAGGCTGTGTGAACAGATTCTGCCAGGCTGTGTGAACAGATTCTGCCAGAGCTAGAGGCTGTGTGAACAGATTCTGCCAGAGCTAGAGGCTGTGTGAACAGGTCATTCAAGATGTCCACATGGAATGGACATCTATATTAAATGTGTGGCTGAGATAAAAATCACAGGGTGAATGAGTGGGTGAGTGGGTACGCCGGCATCTGGTGTCATAAGAATTCTTGTCAGTACGCCGGCATCTGGTGTCATAAGAATTCTTGTCAGTTCGCCGGCATCTTTTCCCACCACCTTTATATGTTGCGTCTAGCCTAATATTACTCGGCTTGGAAACGAATCACAAATACTCTTTGAGCCGAGAAAATACTTCAGCGAGTCAGTTATTAAGACTTGACCAGAGGAACGTGTTGTCTTACTTACTTACTTGAAAACCGTTGACCAACTTCCTTGAAAGAATTTAGCTTGTATTTGATGTAATTGATGAGTTAAAAACTTCGCAAAAAAAATGACCTTATCAGCATGTGACTTTGGATTGTTCGTGAACGACGGCTGCCGTGTATATATATGGTTCTCCGCACTGAAGTTGAACGAACCTCTCAAGTGCAATCAGAAATTGAAAACCGGTGGTTAGGGTGTCAGGATAATGTGACTGGGTCGTCTTGATATGACAGAAAAAATGTCGAAAGCGACGTTAAAATCCTACTCACTCACTCACTCACTCAGAATTGGAAAAATGAAAATATCCGTGAACATGCCTGACATCGCGAACTTATCGTTGTAGCAGCCTTCGTGGATGTCGCAGTGATATCTTTAGAATTTAATGGTGAATTGACACTTCAAAAAAGTAAATTGTCTTCGTCCGATGAAGTCTCAGGTGGAAATGTACCATTTAGTGAATCGTTTTTCTATTTGGTGTTAGTCTCTTTTGCTCGTGCCTTCACTGAAATCTTTGGTCTTAGCAACCATATAACTGTGGTAGAACTTCTTTGAACATTTTGGTATTGTAGAAAAGTGTGAAAACCTTTCAAAATATCTTCGCTTCTGGAATCGGACACAACTATTCGCTTTTCCCATATAATACTCTGTAAAACTTACGGGATAACGTGCTGGGATCATTTATCCCAAATATATATGTGATTATCAACGCACGATACCAGCTCAGGCATGATGCGCCCCGGTAACGTTTCTCTAGTTGTGCCGTTGATATTTGTACAAAACTACTGACTAAAGTAACGATTTAAATAATATGAGAAAAAGAATTAACTTGATCATTGATGAAATTTCCACTCTCGAGTGAGTGAGTGAGTGAGTGAGAGAATAGAAGTTAACGTCGATTTCAACAGTATTTCAGTCATATCACGACGACACTCTCCATCCGCCCTGAAAATAAACTGAGGACAGCACACAGACAGGACGCTTACATGGCGCAATAAAGACACGTGATATTACAGTGCTAGACATCACATTATCAAGTTCCTGTTGCTTCTCAACAAAATGTATTGAAGCAACAGGAACCCATGCCCACCGGACACCCACCAACCACACGCCCCGAAGGAAAATACACCCCAACCGAGCCGATACCCCAAACGAGTATTTTCCTACTCCAGAGTGGGAATTTCATCTTTTGATCAAGTTATATGAGATCCTTATTCTTGTTCTCTCAGAAGGGACAAGAATGATTGTCGAAGTACAAAGTGATTGACCTTCAATTTTACTTTATTTTCAGGGTTCACAGGAAGCTATTATTATTAGAATTTCTCCAGTCACCCTCAATTCCACAGAAATACCTCTGGAATTGTTTATACAACCACAAGATCAAGGCCCTTACAGGGTCGTTGACAAGTTTTATCATGTGGACAGCAATTGTAAGTTCACTTGAATCTTTCTTTATGGTAACCAATAAATGTGACTAACAGAACCGCTTCAGCGTGACTTGTGATATGTGTAAATTCGTGGAATTATGTACAAAATGTACAAAATATGAATTAGATTGTCTTATAGTTATCGACGTCTCTATTTAAATATTTCTGAGGGACTTTAGCAACTCGTGAGACATCGTTTTAGTGTTGCATTGTTATGTATAAATCTAACATAGCATGAGAGACTTGGGAAATGAACAATGACATTTAAGACAGAATTTTCAGCATATTCTTAACACATTTGTTCTAAATTACAGGCATATTGCACTTATACCTGCTATCAGGACCATTAAGAGACGAGAATGTCGGTCAAACCTGGCTGAACATGAGCTCGGTACTGCATACATTCTTACCTCCTCTCCACTGTGAAATCACCCCAGACACTTCGTTCCCCATACCATCTCTGAACTTGGTGAAACTTGGTAAACAATATGTTCTAGGTTACTGGCCTTCTGGGTTACCACTAAGCTGGAAAGAGGGAAGCAATATCGTCCTAAAGATGACATTTGATGGGTTTCCCGGGCGGTTTAACGTGTCATCTTTGCAATGTGCTCTAGCTGTCCTGGTTGCGACGGGGCATTTTACTTTAGACTTTCAGGAAATAGGTAAGTTACCAGATATATTGACATGCATTGTATGGACGATCTGCTTATCGATATGTTGTCGCCTTTTTTGTGACAGACTTTTATGTGATAGTTCGGTCATTTATGTGGCACCGGTATTCCACCACAGATAAGATTTCCATGCCAAATATTGGATCTCTTATATCGTGAAATGTAGGTTGCACACAGACCATATATTTCAATCTTGTAGAGCTTTCTGAAGTTTCTGGAGAACTTTGCATGACCAATACCCAGGATCACATATTTCCAATTGAATTTCTTGGAAAGATATTTAGTGATAACAAAAAAAAATGGGTTTCTCATACATTTTTTTACCTGCGATTTTATACCACGCACAAAGGCAGTTTTTCTACGTGTCATATACTTATATATTGAGATCCTTGTATCTTTAATATGCCGATACTAAATGCACAGTCTATTGTCGTATTGCAGGTTGCCCAATGGAAAAGTTTGGAACGCATTGTCAAAATGAATGCCCGTGCCTGAACCATGGAGTATGCCATACCTTTCTGGGATACTGTATGTGTTTAGAGGGTTTTAGTGGAGACCTGTGCGAAATATGTAAGTATCCGTGCATACTTCTTTGGCAGATGTCGTATACGTTACAAGCGTATTTTCCGTCATTTAATATTCAGCCATCGTCCCTTACAGAAATTCTGAGTTCATAATCTAAATACCTAATTCGTATATCAACATTTGCGCCAAATAAAAAAAAAATACATAAACCTAGTTTCATGCAAGAGAGAGGCACTCTCTAAAATAATTACATTGGGAATTCAATTTATCAGATTGGAATTAGTGACCGAACTATACGATTGAATATCCCATCTGTTAGATTGGAAATTTCAATCCAGTACATTGAATTTTCTGTTCATAATAGATTCATTTCAACGTTTTCAATCTATCAGATTGAATATTTTCAATCCTATAAAAGATTGGTTACTAATTTCAGTCGGATAGATTGAATTTCAATCTAATTACTTTAGAGAGCACTCAACAGATTTCAAGGGTGTCGTCAAGACATCATGAGGTTTCAAATATTAAATCTGTATCGCTGATCTGTATCGCTGTATCGCTGATCTGTATCGTTGATCTGTATCGCTGTATCAAAAAACAGCAGGCATAGCCCAGACGAATGTATATCTGTTTGCTTCGTCCCACGAGGAAGGGTTTCTCTAGAAGAGTCGCGCATAATCGTCTCGTTTCAGGGATTTAATCATTTTCTCATCATTAGAAATACCTTATATTCGGGGCAATGCTGTTTTCACGTGCCAAAAGAGAAACGGAAGAATATGTTACTTTAATATGGGGAAAACTCCCCTGTGTATGATAACAATAAATCTGACTTTGTTCAATCCAAAACCTACGAAATCAGATTTTTCTTGGAGTCTACTTGCAGAAATATCAGCCTCGCTTGCGATGGAAAATTGATTGTTCAAAATATGCTCCCTGGCCTATATTTTGGCACTTTAGAGACATTTATTTGGAGTATTTGCTCTTGTAGTAAATCTGTGACACCTCAAACAAAACTTATATTGCTAATATATTTGGAAGTTTCATAATTTACTTTGGTTACAAGATAATATCCTCTCTATATATCCTCATATGTAAGTACCAAGGCCAGTAAACACATTTTGATCTACCTTTATCGCAATTTAACATCCCATTTTTTTCGAGGTTGATATTTCAGTATGTAAACTTCAAGAAAAATATAATCTTGCAGGAAAATATACTTTATTACCGTAACATACAAAGGCATTTTTGCCTATATGAACGCCATAGAACAGGGGTCAAAGATGAGTGTTCTTCGTGGACTGCGATCACTGAATGTGGGATATGTGGCCTAGATGCGATTGCAACCGCTCGTAGGGTGCAGCACAAACCACAGGTGTGTTGTCATGCCGCGTGATGTCATTGGTTAACGCCTCTCGTCTCTGTTCTTGACATACCATACCAAACTCGGCGGACACCATTAGTACGTGTGTAGGGGTCGAGGGTGCGTACTCTACCCCACCCTCCCCCGTGCGCTGGAAGGAGGAGGCTCCGATTAAGTAGCAATTTACATATTGCAAAAAAATCTTAATAAATCTTAAAACTTCAGAAATAGATCAGAATTCAAACATTTTTCAGGAGTGACAAGGCGGTGAACCACGCTTCAAATAACGTGTGATATCTATATGCATAGGAGTCTATAAATAAATTCGAAGATATATCCCAACATTTTGCATCCATGAATTCAAGAATATTCTTGTAGAGAATTGACAGCAACCTTATCGGTATCTCCTAAGTCGTGAGTTCGTTTCTCACCCGAGCCAGTATTTTCTGGCAGGATGTTTCACAGTGTAAGAATATAATTATATTATAATTTATCCCTGAAGATGACTGCAATTATTAGTCGAAACATTGTATCTTCGGTAGCTCAGTTGGTAGAGCAGTGGGACGGTATCCCCTAAGTCGTGAGTTCGTTTCCCTCCCGAGCCAGTATTTCATGGCAGAATGTTTCACAATGTAGCAATATAATTATATTATAACGTACAGTTACTCATCAAGTCAGAAAACGCATGATTATGCAAACAATATCATATTTATCGCGAAATCATCCTCTCCATTTTGTAGCATTAAAACAGGCTGGAACTTATTGCCTTCTAACCATGACATACATGCTCCATTCCATTTGACAGGGAGTCCAGTATCAGACATAACTCCAAATGAGGCTACTGTAACTGAAGGACACTCTGTCCTGTTTGAATGTGAATTCAGTAAGAAACCCTGGATTCCCATCGATGCAGTTTATTGGCTCCACAACGGCGAAATCGTGATGAATGATAACAAGACTGATATACGCAGGTAGATAGTTCTTTTTAATTCTCAAAAACAGGTACACATATAGGTAAAATATGGTAGCACTATGTATGAAGGTAAATGAGAACAACGTTCTCCTTTTGATGTATAATGTTGGCCCTGGGTTGTCAAGAATTCTACCACACACCATGTGTTTTACCGAATAACCTTATTACATTTAAAGAAGGAAGCCCAGGTGTGATCTAATTCCAATAGATCATACCTCTCAATCAATCGGTGTGGATTATATGACTTCGTAAGTTTCTACGTGTGTCCAGTTGAACTCGCCCAGAAGGATTGAAAAGGATATCAAAATTTATCGTCTGCTTATCGTCTTGTACATCATGGAGCCAATTAACGCTGGCGAAACAGTTTTTTTCGCGGAGATTTATTCAAAGTTGTTGGTGTCACTAAACCTTTAGGGACTTATGAAAGGTACAAAATCCAATCATTGGATGACTGGAGAATTTCACATGTATTCTAAAACCAAGGGTTACGCTTTCGTCCTTTTGATCGTTAATGGCGTTTTAGCACGCCCCTATAGGTGTCATACTGTGGACTCTCCAACCCGTGTCGATTTCAGGCACGCGACTTGCAGGTGTTGCTTGCTCCGATTAATTGGCGGGCCAAAGCATTTCTTGTTGGGTATAGGGGTGTTAATCCCGTTTTAAATACACGAGAATATCTTTCATTTCACGAAACATCTCCACATTGTGCTGTTTTCAGTAGGGTAGAATAGAAATAATTCCTTGTTTGTTGTGGTAAAACACCTAGAATAGATCGGGCTGCAATAGGAGGAGCCTTCACGTTTGATCACTCAGGCCTACGGCCTTCGTAACCTAACTTAGACTCCTCTTATTGCAGCCCGATCTATTCTAGGTGTTTTACTACAGTAAGCAAGAAATTATTTCTTAAATGTACTATGGGATATGAGACTGAATATGACTAATGGTTGCCCGTGCACAGCCTCAATTGATGCATTGCAGAGTTAGGTTTATAATAACCGTTAAAATATATTGGAAAATACGGGGTGGGGTCGGCGATGGTCAACGAGAGTAGAATGCCGTCTTGATTCGGTACAGATGCCGGTGCTCATTGACGCAATTTACCAGGAATCGGAAGGTTACTTTGACTACAATTACATTGGGTGGTGGCTTTTGCGTTCTGGTGGTAGTTTCCCACTGTTGTATAAAATCTCGCCTGTTGTTATTATCGGATCCCGTGTAGTTGGCTTTGACAATGTGTAGTAATGGAGTGATAGCAAGGATCGTGTGGTGATGATCAGGGTTGAAAATTGTTGTGTTGTGTGATTTGGTATGTGGTTTTGTCGACGTGTTCGTGTCAGTAGTGGGACTTCGCCATGAATGTATTTCAGATGTATTCAAGATTTCTTCTTGTGACAAACTGACTGAAGCTGATGTTTTATGTGCGTTTTGCTTATGGTTTTACTTTTTCCGTAGAAGCTGAATAGAGCATGCAAGCTTATGCAACATGGTCTTACTTTTTTCGTAGAAGCTGAATAGAGCATGCAAGCTTATGCAACAGAAAAGTAGAGAAAGCGATGTAAATGTAACTTTTACTGATCTGTTTGGATTATTATTTTCGAACAATTCTTCATTTGAACGATCAATTGTTCGACCAGCTAACCAACCGGGTTGGTTCCATGGCAGTGAAATCGCCTGAAACATCATAGCATTGCAAAGGGGAATTATTTGAGTGTAGTTGCTATGAATTTCAACCTCGGTGATTATAAAAAAAAAATCACTCGAAAAATCCAGATTCCGCTTGCCCGAAAACATTCCAGAAAATAAAACTATCCGCTACATGTATTTCTCATTTCAGGGCATAAAAAGTACAATTTTCTCGCTAATAAACTCATGTAATGAAATATCTGCGTTCACTTGAAAGCATTATTTACGCATGTGCAAAGACATTCATCGATCTACAAATAGATAGAACTCGATCTTGCCGTCAGTTGTAAACATCGGCCATTACAATATTATATTTTCTTGTTTTATTAAGTCACATCTACTTGACCAGTGTTAACGCGGACCAGTCCGGATCATACACATGTTTAGCCGTTGATGAAGAAGGTAATGTGTATAACAGTACTGCATATTTGACGATAGTGAAGGAAGATCCGATATCCTCCGAAAAAGGTAAGAAAGTAGATCTGTAGGTTATCCTTGCATGGAACAGTTCAATTTTCCATGCCGGTTAATCAGTGTTCGATTAGCTATCATCTATTCTTCGCAATGACATTCTTTAAAAGTAGTTCTATTTTTCAAAAGTAGTTCTTTCAAACTACTCAATACATATTTCAATGGACCCACATGGACATCCACACAAAAAAAAATGGCTGAGATACATGAACATTATTACCTGTGTGGTCCTTGGGATGTCTTTGGGAACAATGTTTTCATATTAACAGACTCTTGGGATAATATCACTTCTTATCTCATTACTGGTCTTTGTTTCCACCACCGTTGTTTGTTATCATTTATTTGTGTCTTTCCCATATCCGTCTTATTGCCAAATCTGGGTGCCTGCCATCATCCACTATTTAAATAAAATCGTCTAATCTGTCATCCAATATTCAACCGTAGTCCATTAAAGAATTTCCGCGTCCATAATCCAAAATACTTAACTCACATAACAGAATTTTCACCAAATTCCATGAGAAAAAAAGCAATCACAGTATACAGAAACGTAGACTAGTTTCCTGCAAGAGAGATGCGGACAACAGTTTCAATGATGTGATGGATAAGAATGTCCTGGTGATTAGTGTCCCTTTTCATATCTTTTTCTATTGCAAACCAGGACGGATACTTTCCCCAATGCTGGGTTAGAACAAATGGGCCGGACACTCGTAGCCATCGGACACCCTTAGCCTTCACACCGGCAAGACATCATGATGTCCCGAAATATCAAATCGCTATCGCTGATCAGTATTCTTAATCCATATGATTTTCGTTGTAAAGCTGTATGCCCCTAGCCCGGGTTAAGCGGAGTTAGACACAAGTTACGAAAGGCAACGCCATAAATTATGCACGCTACGCTCGTATTTTCATATAAACAGGAGATATGAATCGCCAGATGTGAGAAACATTGAGTGGAGGCGCCTTGTGGTATAGCCCTGTTCCACAAGTTTCTTGAATAATGTTTTGCAATGTTGATTACAATGGTCATGTTTTACCCAGGATCTAAGAAATGCTACTAGGCGAGATATGTATACGCCATATACAGGTCCTACTGGAATATTACTGTCCAGAAAGGGATAGTTTGCGATGTCGAAATTGTAATCATCTCTTTTGTTAAGTCGACGAGAAAATTTTGAATTTTTCAATATCCAGATTGCAATTTTGCGGAAAGTGTCGACGGAAAGTGGGCTAGTGTGGGGCGTTGACATTCCCGGGTGAAATCATTCGAGGAAAGGTATTGTGCCACTATTTCCAAAAACTCTGACTTTGAATACAGCTTGTGAAACATTTTAGCCATCATACTTTTATGTAAAGATGGCCATGTTCATGACGCGTGTGAGGATTGACATTATGGTGCACCGTCAGTGACAGACGGTTAAAAGTTATTACAACACGTCGGTTATGAGAGTTGTAGACAATGCTTGAGTTACCACGTCGGTGTGTTAGATGAGCAATGCCAATGGGGTACAGAGCCAAACGCACTGGATGCATCATATTTTACACGGATTTCAAGAGCTGCTGTACTATCCCTATCCTGGTACCGGTAATGCGTGACTCCAAATGACCGTTACGGAATCACCCGAACAGTTGCAAAAGTCATTACAACACGCCGGTTATGAGAGTTATACACAATGCCTACGTTATCACGTAACTGTGTTACCAATGAGCAAAGCCAATGGGGTACAGCGCCAAACGCACTGGATGGATCATATTTTACACGATTTCCAAGAACTGCTATACTAACCCTAATCTAGTAAAGGTAATCTGTGACTCCAGATGACCGTTACGGAATCAGCCGAACAGTCGCAAAAGTTATTACAACACGTCGGTTATGAGAGTTGTACACAATGCCTACGTTATCACGTAAGTGTGTTACCAATGAGCAAAGCCAATGGGGTATAGCGACAAACGCAATGGGTGGATCATATTTTACACGGATTCCAAGAACTGCTATACTAACCCTAATCTAGTAAAGGTAATGTGTGACTCCAGATGACCATTATGGAATCAGCTGAACAGATGCAAATGCTAGATATATAAATCTCAGACTAAATTCTGAATAATCTCTCTGTTTTAGAAGTTATGCGAATATTGGAATCCTTGGTGATCGTCTTTGGTGTCTTGTTTGCTGTATCAACTATCGGCTTCTGCGTTCTGTTAATTACTTTAATTCGATGGAGAACCCCCGTGAAACTTCCGCTCAACGACTGTACCGAGATGCAAACATTTGAAGACGGTATTTTGACCAAAATCCAAGAAAACGGTCGAAAGTTGGTAGGTTTTCTGCTTATGTAAGACAATGCAACACGACTACTGTCTGTCCCAGCAAACATAACCTTGACGTTTGTCGTTTTTCTTAACAAATTGATTTCTGTACTTCGAAAATGTCTGAAACTTCAGTATGTTTTGCGAGCTAGGTATCATCCGATAATATCTGAAAATCGGGTGCCGCGAATACGTACTTTTATATTTACAGAAATATTTATCTGTCTTTTATAATGTTAATCTTATTGGAGCCGTCACCCAGTTGGGGCCCTCGGTGGTCGAGTGGTCCAAGGCGCGTCGCTGGTGACCGCTAGTCTCACACCGCTGAACCTGCACGGGTTCCCCAGCTGGTCCAAGTGTGAAAGTTTGTCAGTTACGTGCTGACGGGCGGTGGTTCTCCCCGGGTACTCCCGCTTCCTTCGGCAATCAAACTGACTGTCACCATATGAGTAAAACAAACTTGAGTGTGACATTAAGCAACTCCCCCCCCCCCACCCTCCGTACCCTAGTTACGAGCGGGAACAGTCAGGGTTGTGTTTGTCAATCGTATTACTTCAGGTAGAAAATATTACCTACACATAATCAGAATTACATAGTAAATACCGTATTAGTTGGCGTTATTCATAACACTCTCCAGTTCAATTAATGCATGAATTCATTGGATGTTATGCCCATTGAAATAGGTTGCTCTTTCGAATGAACCGAACAATATGCACATGGATTTATTTTCAAGCTGTGATTTGGAGCGATGAGAATTTCTTTGGTTACATTTTAAATAAACTTATTTTTTCAGTTTCTGAGAGAAACAAGTGTGTCAAGTGTGACAAGTCTGAGTGAAAACGAAATCCTCTTCACTAAGCTTCGCCCTGAATGGAATCTTTCATCATCGGATATAATCACAGGTTCGAATGACATCAAAGTGCTTTATTTCATATTTCGTCTAATTATTCGACACTGATATCTTCAGTAACAATATTCAATTCGGAAACGATTACCGAAGCAAAAATTCGGGATATCAGATCGAAAGGGTTATAAAAACGGAATATCAGTATTATTACTTACATAGTGTGGGAACAGAACATCTCAATAAAATTTAACTTCAAGAACACATATTTTCTGTATTTAGACTACGGTAACACGAACCTGTTGAAATTATAACCGTCAGGTTTTCCTGCCATGTTCCTTCTCTTGTTTATTGAGTCTTATATGTAATATCATAAGTTAACAAGTTATTAGAATTGAATTTAAGTTCATTTGTGCGAATAATCTTTGCGTGTGCTAAAATGTTTCTTTGATCGAAAAAAAAACAATAATACGCCTATATTTCAGATTTCCTTATCGGCTCTGGAGAATTTTGTGACGTATATAAAGCGGAGGTGAAATGGTCAGGTCTACGTATCCCAGCAGCAGTCAAAATTCCTAACGGTATTATTTTAGTCTGTATATTCAACACCAAACAGTAATAAATGCACTTAACATTGTGTACAAATGAGATATAACGATACTTTATGCACACCACAGTGACTCTACCTGATTATTTTCCAGCAATCAACCATTGAATTGTAACTAGAACATCAGCACCTTGAGCGTTCGAGAATTCATTTTGCTTCATACGTTTTGCCCATTGCCTACATTACATCTCTCATATGCTATACCTTGTGCATGGTTAATATTATAGAAGCCCCATGTAAATAGTTGAGACTTTTAATTACGTCCGGGCAAAGATCTATCACAACATATGTTATATATTTAGATCAAACAGGAAAGAAAGACAGAAAAGACGTGATTTCTGAATTCCTCGCCATGACTGATCTTTGTCCACATCCGAATATAGTGCAGCTTTTTGGTGTTTTGGATATACACAGCGAAGGTACAAGATATCAGAAAAGATTACTGTACATGTTTCTTGCATTAATTCAGGGAAAGAATCAAGGTTCACGCCCACATAATCCTCGCAAACTAAAAACCGGAAGCTGATTCTGGCCGAATCAATTTTCAATTATTTAATTTCATCAAAGAACTTTCTTATTTTCCTATGTGACTAAAATTATCAGGGTAATTTCTTGACCAGCTGTTTGCAATGATACTTGTAAGATATCACGCTATCGGCTAATCTGTGTCCCTGACAAGGATTTTAATCGAAATTAATTTTAAACATTTCTAGGTATTGTCGCACAAATATATACAGCTGATAATTTTCAGGGAAGACGTGCTTGGTTGTGGAGTTAATGGAGGGAAGTCTTCTGGAATGCCTACAAAGCTTACGGAATAATCACGGTGGAATCAACTGTCTAGTGCTGAGTAAAATTGTCGTTGACATTATTTCTGGAATGACCCATATGAATGAATGCAAGGTAATTATGATGTTGCTCTCTCAAATTATTCGAGGATAGAATTATTTCTGATTGCTATTACGTCCATTCAATAGAACCCCAAAATATTAGGAGTAGCGTGAGAATGAGCACTTAATATTTTAAAACAATAGTATAGTATAGTGCCATCAATATTGTATACAAAAAGGCGACTAGGACATTGTGATTATTGATTCCGAGACCTACTGATAAACATGCCATGTACCCAGGGGGCCAAGACATCAATTTGATGAAAAACTCAAAAGTCGTGCTGTAAAAGGTTGTTGGTCCTGAGTGGTTTCTATATATACGTGGTAACAAAATGTAGGTGGACAACCCTGTCAACTAGCTACTGGGAAGCGTTTACTAGCTCAGAAAGTGATGAAGTCATAATTACTCCATTTTTCTTTTTTATTTCGCCACACCCTCCAGCAGAAGTAAAACCACAACACTGAAACAAAACGTTATCACAAAATGTGATAATTTAAAACTTTCTGGCCTAATTGCTTGTTCCTGTTTGGTAATGTTCTGCCTGTTAATAGCTAAGAGTGAACAAAAACCTTATTTAATCCAATATGGCGTCCATGCTGTATCATCTTTGGTAATTCAGCTAGGTGCACTTTTCTAGCCCCATGATGGAAGAAAATTTTATTCTACAGATGCGTATTCTAAATTCATAAAACACTTATGACTTGTAAATTATGACAAGAGTAAAAACTTTAGTCCAAAGTATAGTTCGTGCAGGACACCATAATTATAACTAATATTCACTGAGTACAGGACCAGGATCATACTAATATAGGCTAGCTCGAGCCCTGTCGATATGATATGTTACGGTGGACTGGTCTGATTTTTCCCTTTGTGTTTCGTGATGATAAAGTTTGCCTTGAATTGAACAAACAGCGTGGTTAACTTGAGTGACAGATAGCCTCACATTATTGCCTATTTGAACCATTATGTAAGCATTATGCTGTCTGTCGAAGATTATTCAAATAGATTGAAAATGAGCCTAAGATGATCAGCTATGGTGTGAAACCTCTCAGCTCTGAAAAATATCTGCTTCGAGCTATAAATGAGCACTTGAATTAGACGAATAACATTTAACAACATGAGTTTTGGAGGACTCCATATGTCTGCCATCTTGAATGCCTCAATAATTTATTTCAGTGAGGATTATGCAGATAAGCTCAAACTAGGCTTATTGCTAGATAGATGAATTTAAGGTGAAAAAGCTTGACAATTTTACTGTCAGCTAAATGCCTTGAACATGAAAAAACATGAGCAACATGAAAATAAGAGTCCCATAATAGCCCACATGGTCGCCATTTTCAATTTAACATTTTATTTAGATCAAAATGAGCATAATTTGATACACTATGGTGTGGATCTGACTCTAACTTGAAAATAATACAATAACAAGCAAAATGAAAAAATAACGATTTTGGGTGGACCATTTCTGGCCGTCAATTTGCATTACACTGTCGTGTTTTAAACTAAAAACTAAGAAATACCTTGATAATGGGTGTAAGGTGGCAGGCTATGATGTTAGACCCCTCAGTTCTAACAATCCACACAATAAGCAAAGAAGAATACTTCACGTTATGCGAGCAATATGAAAAAGCGATATTTACCATACTTCTCTTTTTAAAGTCCGGTGGATTTTTGTCCTTTCACTTCATCTTGAAACAACCTAATTAGTAACAGCTACAAATGTAAAACAGACCAAATAGTATTTTCGCCCGACGAAGCAACCGTGGTGTGGACGGTAATGTTTATTTAACAACAACAACAATAAAACGCGTAACCGAACGCGTTTCAAGCAAAACAAAATATACGGATGATTAAACACGTTTGCGAACGCGTTCTTGATCGCGTTCGTGAAACGCGTTCAAGTGAAACGAAACGAAAGATAAATGAACGTACCGATGATCAAACGCGTTTGCGAGGTATAAACGCGTTCTTTGAGAAGCAAACGAACGAATACCAAACGCGTTCAGAACGCTATTGAAATGTGTTCCAGGCGCTAATAGAACGATATTATACGTGAAAATACCTAACCGAACGCTTTTACCCCTGTAGAAAGTCAGCGCTACATATATGGGCCTATAATTTGTGTTTCATGCGATGTTGCTTGCACAACATTATAACATGTTGTATCAAGGGTATGTAAAAAAAAGAAGATTTATATATGATGATATCATGTCTGACATCGTCTTGCCAGTCACAATTTCGAAAGTCAGGAACACCTAAACAGCACCGTGCATTGATTTCCGACTGCCAACAGGATTTCAATATGGTGTGTACGAACCGGTCGTTCGCGTTCCATCGATGTTGCACAATACGAAGTTGTAACTTGCGCCATATATATGTTGCAGTCAGTTTGGTCTACACAGTAACCAGTATTATATTCCATCTGCATTTATCAGTTGTAGTTAATTTGATTAATTTTCTAAGATGTGAATCGATCGTTACCTATTTACATATATGTCTATGCTAAGTTATTGAAAAAAGGAATTCAAGCGAAGTGAAGGTCTTTTTGTTAGTTGAGAGACTTTTTGAATAAGATGATATCTACTCATTTCATCCTTTACTTCTAAATATAATTTATCATTACTTTACTCACAGATAATACATAGGGATTTAGCAGCCAGAAACGTTTTGTTAGCTGCCGACATGACAGCGAAGATTGCTGACTTTGGTCTGTCGCGAGAGTCATATATCACCGGACAATATCAGATGAATTTAGCAGCTGGGCAGGTATAGCCGTTTTCATCTAATCTTGCTCAATGTGTACCTGTGTACTTGTGTTTCATACCTTTGTTACTGGAAAATCGTTTCCGATACGTCAAGTGCTAGGAATATGAAACACATATGAGTTGTTACCTGGTTGAGGTAATATCATCTCGTATTCATGCACAGAGAAGATGTTTTTATCCACAACGCCTTGGGCATCTGCGATTGATGAAGAAATGTTGTTTAAAAGCTGGACAGTCCGCTTCTTGTTGTTGCTACTAAATTCATAGCTACGGGTCCGTACCTGTTTCTAAGTGTACAGAATAACAAAACGTAGTATGTCTCGTGAGAATTAGGTTTGGACATGCTGAGAACAGTTCATGTGTATACAAGCACGATTCATTATTAAGGTTCGCAAATATAGAAAAATTGTAGCTCATTTCCCGAAAACTCTCTATTTGTTTGCGATTGTCCGTGTATAAAATATTTCAATACCTATTTCTTATACGATTTATGATGTCCTGTTTCGCAGCGTCTGCCTTGGCTTTGGATGGCACCGGAGACACTGGTGGATGGTAGCTACTCCGGCAAGACAGATGTGTAAATAATGTAACAAAATCTATCATTTATTCTTCAACACACCCGGGAGCCATACTTTTTTATATAGCTTGTCTGAAAACATGCTAACCAATAAAACTCACATGCAGATACTGTAACCTCGATGTTGCCTAGGTGTCTATATTCTGGGACCCATGATAAATACTTTTGCAGACACTGAAATAACACAATAATAAATACGAAACAACTGCAATACCGAATGACGCAGACAGACAAACGGAGTGTCAGTAAAATTTCCACAAATACCATTGACATTTGTCGGTAAATATATATATATGTCAGCTCACAGATTCTTTTTCCGTTTTCTTCATTCGCAGGTGGTCGTTCGGTGTTCTTCTTTGGGAGATAACGTCTCTGGGTTAGTATTGTTGTGTTTTCAACGACAATAATCTATTCAAAATGGTTCTTAGTGAACTCAACACACGCCAGGAAACATCATGCATGAAATCATAGTCGGGGTGTGTAATTTTGTGTAAGTTAATTAGCAACAATATCAAAGAATGTACTATTCTTCTCTACTCAGGCGCTGTACCATTCCCCGGTGTATCTACAGTTGATCTCTTAGACTATCTACAAAGCGGACAGCGAATGGCGAGACCGTGTATACCCTTAGATTGTTCTGAGGTTTGTTGATATATATATATTCTTGTTTAAACCAGATCCGTTGAATACCATGTTAATTTGATTCGTTTAACGATTAAACTATAGCAACCACACATCTCTTATGGATAGCGAATGAGGAGTTACGTTTATCCTTTCAACTGTTTAAGATATATCTTGAGTGAGATAAAGTACAGCTAAATTTATTTATAATGAAGAATACTAATGAGTGTCGTACTGCCTTGTCTGCATAATTGCAAACTGTTGACCACTTCTCTATTGCAAGCAACTAGCTTGTTCACATAGTTATTAGTTTATACCTGTTTGATGCCAATAGTGCCGTGTAAATAATGTCATTCGGTTATGGACGCGGACATTCTCAATGGACGAAGACTGGCTACTGAATGTCAGGTCTGACGCTTTGTGCTGATGTGATGTAAATGCTCATGAAATCTCTTATTCGGGGAGCAGGGATTACAAATCTCGTTCCGCTCTGGCTGGACAGATTCTGGTTCTGGTTCTGGGTCTAGATGGAGACCCCAATTTCCAACTCGTCCTTGTCGTCCTTTCCCATGAAGTCGGCGTTCGTTGCTATTTTCCTGTGTGGCATACTGCATGGAATATATTTTCAGAGGAGATATGCGTCGACGCAACAACAATAGCATTTACATGTTTCTCGTTTTGTGAGCTTGACCGGATTCTGTCCAATGCAATGTATTCTGCGGGAATCCTGCCCCCCTCAATTGCACGCCAGTGCAAACGCGGTTTAATGCTATTTTCGTGGTTAAGCAATGAAAGATACCCAGCTTCGACCCGGAGGTAATAGAGAAATAGATCGTAGTGACAACCACTCGAGGCATTTTAATTTCATAATATTCACATGGAATGGCCATATTTGGCATTCTTATAGTTAAACACTGAATTGCAGATTAAAATCAACAAGAAATTGTAGAATATGAAAATGACTTATTCGCTTGATTGCAAACGTTTGAAAACGGGCTCTTTTTGGAAATGATAATTGGTACAGTTATTGGTCATGGTGATTGTACATCTATTGGCAGTATGCTTGTTGTTCCCCACCGGATACGGGAGGGGGACTTAGGGATTTGCTCCGTCCGTCATTCTGTCATTCAATCATTCCGTCACACTTTCCCATCGAGACCTTGACCCTATTCAGCCATGCTACCTAAGATTGTGACTGCAATAACTCAAGAACAATTTATCGGATTGACATCAAACTTGGACAGTTGGTTGGCATAAGTGAGAGAATGGCTGAGATTGTTTTTCAGCAACCTGCGTAATCCAATATGGCCGTCATGGCCGCCGAGTTCTTGACTTTATTCAGCCATGCTACCTAAGGTTGTAACTGCAATAACTCGAAAACAATTTGTCCAATTGACATCAAACTTGGACAGTGGGTCGAGATTGTTTTTCGATCACCTTTGTAATCCATGCTAAAAAGCCATGCTAATAGGCTTGTGACTGCAATAACTAAAAACTACTTGTCTGATTGACATCAAACTTGGAAGTGGTTTAGTATGTGTGATCAGATAGCTGCCATAGCCACCAATGCCTTAACCCCTATTCAGTCACGGTACATAGTAAGCTTGTGACTGCAATAACACAAAAATGATTTGTTCGATTGACATCTAATTTGCACAGTGTGTTGCTATGCATGAGAGGATGGCTGGGTTGTGATAATCCAATATGGTCGCCATGGCCTTGACACCCTATTGAACCATGCTACGTAAGCTTGTGACTGCAATAACTCAAAAACTATTTGTCTGATTCACATCAAACTTGGACAGTGTTTTGTTCTGAGTGAGATGATGGCTAGGATACAATATGGCTGCCGTGCTAAATAAGCTTCTCACTGTAATAAATAAACACAATTTGTCCGATTGACTTCAATCTTAAACAGTGACTTGATATGAGTGAGACGATTGCTAGTATTGTTTTTCACCCATCTGCATAAGCCAATATGGCCACCATGCCCTTGACCTTAGATTCGGCCCCTCTGAGCTTGTGACTGCAATACTTGAAGAACGATTCCACCAGTGACATTCGGTATAAGAGTAGCAATGGCTGCATAGCATTCGCTTGTTTTCGGCAACATTTATGGCATGATCTACACATATCACACGTCACTATTTACCATATTTCACCTTGTTTACATTTCAGAACTAAACTATCTCGTATTCAGAAACATCTCCATTTCTTTATTAAAACTGATGTAAACTGTCAAATAATTTCTTTTCAATTCTCAGATAATATAACAAATGCTTTAAACACTCAATAAGCAAAGAAAAGTATCTATCATTCAATGTACAATTTTACATAGAACATTTCCCCTTTCATGTTGCCATACGTTCTATGGTATTGACGGTGGGGGACATGGAACGATCGGGTGTTAATTTTCTTATTGGATTCGTCTATGAACTAGCGATCTGTTGTATTGTTCTTTTGTAATATTAGGCACATATATTTTGTGAGCTACTCAATACACATGCTCAATATGCACTGTGAATATCGAGATGAAGGTACCAGTTAGAATACGAAGCATATTGGTGATACAACTTACTATTTAACGATTTAGGCATGGTACGAGGTGATGCTAGACTGCTGGTCCATCGAACCCCATCTTCGTCCCGATTTCACCACCCTCTATGACGTATTTGTCTACTGGTTACACACGGACTTGGTATGTGTCATTTATTGGCCGTCAACCAGTGGTATGAGCAAAAAGATATATGTTTGTTTTCCGCCGCATGGCGATCTATGAAGCTATAATAATAATAATAATAATAATAATAATAAGCTGTCAGCATAAGGAGCATCCAGCACTTGTCAGATTTTTAAAATCAACTAAACGTATTGGACAACAGATCATTTGTGAAATATTTACATACAATGTAAATATAACCTTGGTTTGTCGACTTCAGTTGTCATTCATTTTTGTTTCATGGGGGAAAAATGGATATAGGGATAAAAACTAACTCAAATTATACACCTAAACTTCTATATTGAGAGACAAGGGTTTCAATTTGAGAGACAACAGATCCAATATGTTTGGGAATTGTATAGCGATATCTCTGGCGTAGATACGTCTGTTCGTTATTTAATATGTTTGCCTTTGGAATATGTCTAATTTTTTAGTCGTTCAAATCTTTGAACATGTACCGTACGTTAAGCATCACGATATTTCCCCCCAAAAGACTTAACCAACTTTCGTATACATTGCAGAATTTTCCTTCCCCTACCACGAAGGACCATACCAGCAACACGGAAAACAGGGACGAAGGCGAGCACACTCTTTCCACGAGCTATGTTCCTCAAAGCTATAGTCAGACACGACAGTTCCTGGATCGGCATAGTGTCGATACTAATGAAAGAAATCCCCAATGGAATGAAGCATATCTGAGTCCTAGATTTAGACACAGGTCTAGCGCCCAATCCAGGTCGTCGAAGACATCATACCTCTCAGCTTTGTACCATCAACCATCTCGTGTAGCAAACTGATTCAGACGATCCACAAGTGACAGAACTCATCAACGAAATCGTTTGACAAAACTTTACCTTCTGAGGACACGTCATCTGCGGAAAACGAAAGACATTGTCACTCGCTTTAGAATCGCCATGTTGTTAATTCAAAGTAAAGCACTTCTTGTGCTGCCGGAGATACCTATTGTGTGCGTAATCGTCTGGGCATTTACATCTCACATCTTAGAGTTAATAATCGTCGCCTCAGATCATCACCGTATACAACGTAATTAGTTCGTTATCACATGGCCTTTAGTAAGTATCTGACAAGACATTCAGCAAAATGTTTCAGTTTTAGAAATATATGTGACTGGTCCATCAGATCAACAACGTGCAATTTTCCATATCACGTTTAACCGTCGCTCTCTAATGTGATCTGAGAATTAAGATTATCCGGTGGTATAGATGCATGTGATGATTATGAATTCCAAGATCTGTCACCTCTTGTCTGAACAATGTGTACCCTGTGGGTCAGATAAATCGCCAAATCAGACAGTTTGCCGTACGATATACCACTGTCAATGTACGTCTCCTTTTAGGCGGAAGATGTGGGTCGATGGACTAGAGCGTTCATCCTGTCCATCCCGCTAATACATGCTTTCCTGAAGAACGTTAGCATGACTTCTCTCGAGCATTTTCAAAGTTTCTAGCTGTCCCTACCGGAAAGATGCTTAGAAACATGACTGGCCATGGCGTCTTAAAACGAAAATGATTATGATCATCCCAACATCTTTTTGGTGTTATTTTTGATAACCATGCTACGCACTCTATTCGGAGACCGATACCACCATGATAATTTACATATAATACTTCTGCATACGAATATTGTGAGTTAAAGAGTACAACTACAGGCGCTATCAGCGGAAGTAAATAAAGAACATACACGCGCTGTTGAATACCATTCTGTAACTAACAGAATGCCACAGCTATAATATAGACTATGTCAGATGTGAAAATTAGAACTACAGGGTGTATCAAAAAAAATGTCCACCTGTGAGTTTTTATTTATTTATCTGAATTTATGAGTACTATATGTAAACAACGGACTGCAACACAAGAAAGTGGTCTTTATGTTGCATGATGCACACAGTTTGCACAATTTCAAATGAAATTGAGTGAAATAATGAAGTTTTAAAAAGGGTGGTATCACTTCAAAATTGCACTGGCTGGCTTCTGCCATTTACACTGTGAACCACACAGCACGTTCTCCAGTTAGATTTATTCTTCATCAATCCAGTTTTGTATATTATTGTTTTTATGATTATGTACATGTAAAAGAACTTGATCTTGACATGTTCCATATCAATTCATAGCATGTTTTGTTTGTAATTGAACGTCGTTCAATTGTGCATAATAAGACTTGTAAAAAACTGCACTCTGTGCATAACGTGAAAAATCAGTGAAGAAACAAAAAAATTCATTAAATGAAGAAACAAATAAATAAAGAAAAAAGATAATGAAATAATGAAATGCTGCCATTAACAAATTAAAGACGATCATCCGATATCAAAATAAATTAATCTAGGCGTCAATTCCGACATCCACATTTCAGCCGTCGTGCATTAATGTCCTTCAACGTGAGCCCCTCGCAGCTGAACACAACGGCCTGCCCTGTCGCGCATCTCCTGGAAGGCTCTGCGGACCATTCGCGTTCGTCTGAGAGCTTGAACCTCGTGTTCAATTCGCTGGCGAAGGTCGGCAAGGTTGGCTGGGACAGTCTGGTACACCTTCCCCTTCAGATAGCCCCACAAAAAGAAGTCGGCCGGAGTCAGATCTGGTGATCGTGGTGGCCATTCAGTTGGATGACCCAAACCTGCCACACGTCGAGGGAACAGCTGTTGGAGACGCTGATTAACATCACGCGTACGATGTGCTGGGGCGCCATCCTGTATCCACCAGAGATGGGGTATGGCACCATTCCGTTGCTGTCCATAGCGGCCAACGAGATTGGGGACAACATCCTGATTGACCATTCGCAGATAGGCTGGCCCATTCACATTTCCATCAAAGAAGATGGGGCCAATTATGTGACCATCCCCTACCATACCAATCCAAAGAGTCAAACTTTGTCGACTGATTGATACATCATAATGAAAATCTGGTAGATGACCACGGGGAGCATAATTCCGCACGTTCCACGTATTGACCCGTCCGTTCATGTGGAACACCGATTCATCTCCAACGAGGAAGTGCGTTACGAACCGGGGTTGGTGATTTTCCAACCACTGGCAAAATTGCAGTCCGCGCTGATGGTCAGCCGGCAACAGTTCATGGCGCCTTTGTATTCTGTAAGGGTGCAACACCAGATCTAAACGTGTAATTCGATTGAACGTTGCCGACGATACTTGCGGAACGCCATTCCTTCTCGCGCTGCTACCAGGATTTGCATTCAACTCGGCACGAACAGCGGCAATATTTCTCGCAGACCGAGCAGTCCTCGGGCGACCTGAGTTGCCGTTGTTTCTGTTTAGGCTAGTTGCATGAAGCTGGTATTTATGGACATTGCGCTTTATTGTCCTTGCGTTTGGCGGTTGACGCTGTGGAAAACGCTGTTGGAAAGCCATTATTGTGTCCCTAATGCTGTTTGTTTGGTAGTATGTTGTCACCATAAAAGAACGTTGAAATGAGGTGAATTGCTGACCAACCATACTGATGAACACGACAGTGTCTTGCTATAAAATTTGTCTTGATTGGACTTAAAGCTCATAAACCGACAGTATTATTTGTGAGTAAAGGTTTCTTCGCAATGCATTCTCATAGCTGACGAAACTGAACTGCACTGTGCCCAGTTAGCATCTGTCTGACAGGCCACATTGAAGAACTTGACAGGCTATTGTTGAACTCGGCGCTAATCACACCCACGCAGTGTGTATGGCAGAAGCCAGCCAGTGCATTTTTGAAGTCTCACCACTCGTTTTTAAACTTAATTATTTCAGGCAATTTTATTCGCAGTTGTGCAAACTTTGCACATTATGCAACACAAATATCACCTTCTTGTGTTGCAACCGATTGTTTACATATAGTATGCACAGATTCAGATACAAAAATAAAAACCCACAGGTGGACATTTTTTTTGATACACCCTGTAGTTGCTTAAAAGTATTTTATTCATCAGCATAATTGCTACAATCAAGCGAACGTTATATGTCATTCAGACATGGGGTATATTCCAAAGCTGTGCATGATTTATCTAATGCGAGAGTCCTGAAAAAGAAGTATTGATTGAAAAGTTCACTGTACAGACTTAATTGAACAAATTTGGGGATTTCATCATTCGCTCAGTGATATTGTCACCTCTGTGGCTAAAGTGTTGGGATCCACGGGTTAACTTGGCATAATACAGGAGGAAAGTGACTACGAAAATATTAGCGAAAATCATTTTGTATGTCAATATTTCGACATCATCAGGAATGGTAGTTTACAACAGGTTCATGAGTACCTGTTGTATATATAACATTTACAGAACAATTCAAAGACCATCAACCAGTCAGACATACTGGACAGTGAGTAATGAAGTCAACCAAAAGGAAATTAACCAGGAATGTGTTCACACGAACTAGCCAATGAAAGGAATTGTGAAAAGTGTTCACCGGAATAGTATGATTTCTTTAGATGCTTTGAGACCACAGCTCAATTGTGGATTTTCTCGTCTAATAGCAAGGGTTAAAACATTACTCACTGTACAGCATATCTGACTGATTGATTCTCTTTGATATGTCCTGTAAATCTTACATATACACATGGAACCTGTTGTAAACTATACCATTTCTGGCCATGACATGAATAAATATATGTCGAAATATTGATCTACAAAATGCTTTTCGCTAATATTTTTGGAGGCCTGTATTCTGTGGCTAAACGACTTTTATTTAGTGCCTGGACTAGTACATCTTCGTACACCGAGACAATTTCCCTTACATTAGCCTTCTATTAGTCTTCAGAATTCGAAGTGTACATTTGATCTACGAACCAGTCAGAACCAGCACACTTGGTCAACACTGTAGGAAGGCGTCATCATCCATAGCGTACATGTTCATTCTTCCAATATCGAGATCGAGCAGGCGCGATAGATAGTGTAAGACAATTTATAACCGTCTCCCATGATTTTGGCTTTGATTTTCTTAATAGATCAAAAGCGTTGCAAGATGCTTTCTAATAAGAAACCTGAAATGAATTTTCACAAATGTTGACGGATGGACGTACCGGGGAAGTAAAAAGTGGCAATGGATTCCCTTAACATGTTAAAGGCTTTTCAAGAAAAAAGCGCCTTCCCGTCCAACGAATAGTACGGTATTGGCAAAGGCGAGATTATACAAATAGGTTCGATCATGTAAACTATGAAAAATATTGCAGCCATAATATTTTCCAACCAGTTAGTACAGTACGTCTCGGTCCTCGGCCATCTCAGGAAGGCTGACTTTCCCTGTATTGGTTCAAATAGACATTATTGAATATTCACGGCCTTCCCTTTCTCCGTCGTACTGTAAAAATCAATGCTCGTTCCATGTGACGAAATGGGCTTAAGGAACGGTCTGCTTTTGGCACAAACCGCTACTGCAATAATAAAATTCATTGAATTAACAACTGATAGCCCGCCGATCATTTAGCATGCCTTTGTGTAATATCATGAAAAGGTGATGAAATTTTTCAATAAGAATGTTTCAAAACAGTTGTGATTTTTTTGATTTTTTTTGGACAAGAGATGTTCAGCTGGTTTCATAGGAAAATATAATGAGCTCTTATAGTCACTTGTTTGAAAAATGATTTCCATGATATGGGGTTCAGAAAAAAAACTAGCTACTTTTGCATGACATTTCATCAAAGATGTAATCTATGATTACGTGATTCAGTCTAAACACCCTAAATTGGAGATTAGTAGTCCACCTTATGACCTGCCCAAAATGAGAAAACTTTTGAATCCCGGAAACTAAACCGATCGAATGACAAAACATGATTGGCAAGGCAGGCCATTTATTTAATTGTCCCGGTTTTCGTTAGATCACCAAAGTTGAGCAACGTTGAGCCCGGTCAATACTTGGATGGGTGACCGGGTGCTGTAAGTAGTATACAATGCGCAAGTAGACGTCTTTGCGCCTCACTGCGCATGCGCAGAACCTTGGGTGACGTCACAATGGGGCGTGTGCGCATGCGTGTGTGTGTGTGTGTGGGTGGTGGGACAAGATGGCGGCTGTGGGTGGTGGGACAAAATGGCGGCTGTGGGTGGTGGGACAAAATGGCGGCTGTGGGTGGTGGGACAAAATGGCGGCTGTGGGTGGTGGGACAAAATGGCGGCTGTGGGTGGTGGGACAAGATGGCGGCTGTGTGGGTGGTGGGACAAAATGGCGGCTGTGGGTGGTGGGACAAAATGGCGGCCTGTGTGGGTGGTGGGACAAAATGGCGGCTGTGGGTGGTGGGACAAAATGGCGGCTGTGGGTGGTGGGACAAAATGGCGGCTGTGGGTGGTGGGACAAAATGGCGGCTGTGGGTGGTGGGACAAAATGGCGGCTGTGGGTGGTGGGACAAAATGGCGGCTGTGGGTGGTGGGACAAGATGGCGGTGTGGGTGGTGGGACAAGATGGCGGATTATAGAAAAACGTATAAAAGGAGTCCATTTTTAGGGTAGGGGTGTATTTCAATCTGACTTACCTGACCTGTCTGCTTGCCTGCCTGCCTGCCTGCTTGCCTATCCGCTTGTATGAGACGAAAAGCATGAGACGTGGAGAAGATTTTCCCTTTGACCCAGCAGTACCTCCGGTTGAAGTCTTGCCTGAAGATGAGCGTGTCAGGGACATTTATCAACGTCACTGGGCTACCATACGCCATTGTTTCCACCGTGACCGTCGTCTATTGGACTTGTATAATTTTCGGTTGGAGGACCTCACGTATCTTCCTACTTACGCCGAGAACATTTTTACAGATCAGGTCACTGCCTTCAAGTTGAATGTGACATTCGGGTATATCTTACGGCACAAAAAGACGGACCAACTGCGGTATTTCTATCCCAGTAATAATTCGTATGTGTTTGACCAGCCATTCACCATCACGGATGCGATTTCTCTGGAGCCACTCATCGACCAATTGACTACGTTGGATCCATTGGAATGGGCTCGGTTGCAACGCCCCAATACCCAATGGTTGGTGGAAATGGTCACCAACGTCACATTTTTCGTCACGAAAATGAGAGATCATCCTATCGGTGCTCCTGTACTACTTCCTCCGTGGTTGCTTCATCGACGCGGCCTGTATGCATTAACAGGAGGGCTGAAGGGGCCCTACAAAGACCGGAAATGTCTGTTTCGGTGTTTGGCCGTGCATGTGGACGAGTGTAACCCCCGGCGTTGTGACACAGTGGCCGATGGCTATTGGGAACAGTATTTAGAGCAGCAAGACATGGATAAGCGGCACTTCCGTGGAGTGCCTTTTAAGAATTTGGATGACGTGGAAACACTGTTTGACATTAATATCTTTGTCTATCGATTACGATGCGAGGACGATACATTTGTGGCTGAATTGGTTCGGCGATCAACAGAACGGTATGCTGCTACGATGAAAGTCAATGTCTTCGACAACGGTGGGGTGAGTCATTTTTCCCTGATCCACGATATGAGCCAGTACGCTCAGTCTTTCAGTTGTGGTCAATGCCATCGGGTGTTTTACCGTTCCTACGACTTACATCGCCACGAGAAAATCTGTGACAACAGTGTCAAGCGAGTATATCCGGGTGGAGTGTATCATAATGCACCTACTATTTTCCAGGAACTGGCCGATGAGGGTGTGATGATACCGGAAGAGGACCGTTATTTTCCCTACCGGGCGTGTTACGATTTCGAGGCCCTGTTGGAGCCCATGGACGTGTTTTCAGCGAAAACGCAGTGGACGCAGCGCCATATTCCTTTGAGTGTCAGTATTTCCAGCAACGTACCTGGCTATGACGCTGCTCCGGTGTGTTTCGTGTCCACGGGGGACTCCCATGAGTTGATTACCCGCATGATGGAGTATTTAGAGCAAGTCAGTGCGGCTAGTACGGAATTGTTGGTGGCCAAGTTCGAGGACGTACTGGACCAACTGGACGACTGCATTCCTGTACCCGGTGTAGCGTTCAGCGATGATGAAGAGTCCGAGTCCGAGTCCGAGTCCGAGTCCCTGCAGTCGCAGCCTCTGCAGTCGCAGGATGTGCCGTGACCTAAACCGTATGCGGAGAAATTGAAAGCCCGGTTCGTGCAGTACCTGACTCAGTTACCCGTGCTCGGCTTCAACTCGGGCTCTTATGATTTGAACATGGTGAAAGAATTTCTCTACCCCTACTTGGCCCAGGCGAATACCCTCAAGTGCGTGATCAAGAAGATCAACAACCACATGGCCCTCACCACCACATCACTGCATTTCCTGGATGTACGGAACTATTTAGCTCCTAATTGTAGCTATGATCAGTGGGTCAAGGCCTATAACTGTGCACAAACCAAAGGGAGGTTCCCTTACACGTATATATCATCGCTTGACCGTTTGCAGGAAACACAGTTGCCATCCCGGCACGCCTTCTTTGATGATTTGAAGCAAGTGGAATGTCCGGAAGACACGTACCGCGAACTACAGCAGGTATGGAACGATGAACATATGCAGACGTTGCGAGATTTCCTGATATGGTATAATAACCTAGATGTGGTTCCTTTCCTCGAAGCGGCCGAGAAAATGGTGCAACTCTTTCGTCGCCAAATGCACGTGGATATCTTTAAAGAGTGCTTAAGTTTACCGGGTCTAGCCCTTCGCCATTTGTTTCAAGAGTGTTCCACCTACTTCTCGTTGGTACAACAGAAAGATGCAGACATGCATGAATGTCTGAAGAAGAACATTGTGGGTGGACCTAGCCTTATTTTTCACCGCTACCATGAGAAGGATGTGACTACACTGCCCAGTGGCAAACCCTGTGCCAAAATCATTGGATTTGATGCTAATGCCCTCTACCTGTGGTCCCTCGCCCAACCCATGCCCAGCGGGCATTATACGCGTTGGTGGGCGGAAGGTCAACATTTCACACCGCAACGTACGCCGTACAAACATCTCGCCGACCAGTGGTTGGAGTGGGAAGCCTATCGACGGGGAATTTATATACGACACCAGACCAACGCCACAGAGAAGCGTATAGGAGATCGTCGACTCCCCGTCGATGGGTTTGCCCTTGTACAAGGAACACCCACCGTTTTCCAGTTTTACGGGTGTTACTGGCACGGCCACGAATGCCATTTCAGTGCTGGTCGCTTCAATGAGCGACGTGGGAAAACACCGGAAGAATTACGCGACGAAGTGGTGGCCAACGCGGATTACCTGAAAGAGCGAGGATTCCATCTCATTGAAATGTGGGAATGTGAATTTCACACGATGTGCCAGGCCCTGCCCCATTTACGACGGTTCCTAAAAGAGCGTGAGTACCCATTGAGTCGTCGGCGATTGCTAAGTCTGCCACAGATGTTGGACGCCATTCGTTCGGGAGACCTCTACGGCTTTGTAGAATGTGATTTGCATGTTCCTGACACTCTCAAGCCTCTCTTCGCCCAGTGTCCGCCCATCTTTAAGAACACGCTGGTGGGTCGGGCGGATATTGGGGACACCATGAGGACCTACGCAGAGCAACACGAGTGTTTGCCTCAACCACGCCGTATGTTGATTGGGAGTATGTGGGCCGAAAAAATCTTGCTGGGCACGCCCTTACTGCAGTGGTACATGAACCACGGTTTGGAAATTACTCAAATATATCAAGTGATACAGTACGTACCCGAGGCTTGTTTTGCGGAGAATGCCGACATCGTGACGTCGGCCCGTCGTCAAGGTGATCAAGACCCGAGTCAGGCCATCATCGCTGAATCTTGGAAGCTCACTGGCAATGGTTATTATGGAAAAACAGTTACGAACCAGGATAAGCACGTCAACGTGAACATTTGTAGTACTGCCCAAGCCCGCAAAAAAGTGAATTCTCCTCTGTTTCGATCCGTGGAGGTCATTGATGACGACACCTATGAAGTCACTTCAGCCAAGAAGACTATCCGGTACAACTTACCCCTGCAGATTGGATGTATGGTCTACCAGGTGGCCAAGCTGAGGATGCTGCAGTTTCTCTATGACTTCATGGGTGTCTATTTTAACCCCTCAGACTGGCAGTTGATGGAGATGGACACAGATTCGGCCTACATGGCCGTCTCCAACGCCGATTGGGAGTCCCTGGTGAAACCCGAGCTAAGGGATCAGTATGAAGCGGACCGCGACCAGTGGCTGCCTCGACGCGATCACTACACCTACGACAAGCGGACACCCGGCCTGTTTAAGCTAGAGTGGAGTGGGGATGCTATGATTGCGCTCTCCTCTAAGACCTACTACTGTTACGGAGGAGATGAAGGAGCGGAAAATAAGTTTAGTTGTAAAGGCGTCAACCGACGTGACCCTGCCATCGACAAAGCTCTCTACCTGGGTGTATTGCAAAGCCAGGCCAGTGCAAGTGGCACTAACCGAGGATTCCGGGTCGTCGACCACCAGATGCGCACCTATATCCAGCAAAGAGACGCCTTTACTTTCTTTTATCCCAAACGAAAAGTATTGGCCGACGGTGTGAGCACCACTTACTTGGACTTGTAAAAAACAATGTGGAACTATAACTGTTGATACACGAGTTATAAAACTGTAAAAGTCAGGATGGCCGAGTGGTCTAAGGCGCCGGTATTAAGTGCTGGTCGGCGATTGCCGTACGTGGGTTCGAATCCTACTCCTGACAGAACTTTTTTGTACCTTAACCACTACTATTCTATGTGTACATACCCCTACTATTTGTACCCTGTATTCTATTTGTATATAGTCAGTAACTCATTCTTGTTGACTTAAATAAAAAAAGTCAAATCATTTTTTTTGTGTTTTTTCATCAATTTATTCAACAATGAACGTCAGAACAACAACGTCATAACAATATAACGTGATCATAATAGTGGCCTGCGCGCGCGCAGTACATTTTTAAGTTAACCAGAGAAATGGCGCATGCACATTAAAACGAGAGGTCGTCCAGTCATAGACGAGGACATCACGGTCTTCGGCTTGACAATAATCATCAAACATATGTACAATGGTGGGCATAGAATGTCCTCTACTCCGGTGAGTGAGATAAAACACACAGTACTGTCCGCACACACTACTCAAGGGTCCTTGTAATCTTTGCGTATTCCAACGCCACTCTGTAGTAGAGACGTCCATGAATTTCACCAAATCGGCATGGAGGGGTGCAAGTCCGTAGGAATCAAAGTATTCGCCTTGGCCTAGGGTGTCCACGTACACAGCTATCCAATGTTCACCGGGCCGACTCCTCGTGTTTGTATTCAGGATGTAGGCTGCTGGGGTGGTGGAGTGGGTGGGAAACACATTGCGTGGAAACACACCTCGAAAGGGGATCTTCGCATCTCGCTGGAGTATGCTCATCAGCTGCTCTGTATCCATCTTAGCTGGCGTAGTCACACAGCACGTTTCTTTGCTGATCCACACTGATGACGTTATCAAACTCGGCGTAGCAAATCACGTTAATGGTTTGGGTTAGAGCGGTGGCGAAACGCAGTTCCAACCGTAGGTTTCCTTTCTTGAGCAAAGCCAGTTGATGATCGTGTTCCAAGGTGGGGGTGAGGTCAAAGGCGAACAATGTGTACCCATGGCTAAAGTCTTGTCGACTGATGGTATTGCCTTCGTCCTGGTTGTTTTGTCCTGTGGCTGTAAACAGGTTCAGGTAGGTCCGCACATAGTTTTGGTTTGTAAAGTCCGGTTGTAATGGACGGGCTGGAATTTGATGGCCGGCCACGTGCAGTGCCACAAAGTTGATGTTGAAATGTTGAAAGTTGAACGGATTCTCAGCCCAATTTCCATTGAACGCGGTGTTGGTCACACACGCCAGGGTAAGACGTTTAGGCAGATCCCCTAGAAATAAATTTTCACGGTTGGCCATCATCGTACCTGTTGGCACAGAGAACACCTTGGTCTGTACGCGTCGGATGGGGTACTGGGCTGGTTTTTTCGATAAGGCTTCCATGTGACTCAGCAACACGCCCTGTTGCAAATCTACCGTACGGACAAACACGGCTGCATCTTCAATGACGATCTTGTAGTCCACACCCCCCTCCCCACCGGCCATTAAGGCGAACCCGGGTAAGGAACGGATCAACTTGATCTTGATGGATACACCGTTCATCATGTAGCGGTCTTGCAGGAACAGATCGGCGTGCAGTCGTCCCATCATATCGATGGACTTGCTTTGGGCTGCCATTCTTTTGCGGTCGGTGAACCCACCATTGGCACCGAGCAAGGAGTTCATGTTTGCGGGTGTATCCCTGAAGTACAGTTCAGCTTGTAAGTGTGATTTTTTGGCATCTTCACCGTACGACAACAGCGTCTCCATGTAGGCTCGGTACCGGTACGTATTGGTGGACGTACTGATGAGTTTATCGTTCAGACCTATATCCACCTGTTGGAACAAGGAGTGCAGCCAAAGATTCACCGGGCCTACTGCCGCATCGGCCGCTATGTCCGTATCGTCGTTGTTCATTATTTTGGCTTTCACGTACAAGTAGGTGTGAGCTAAATCCAGGTAGGCCGTATCTTTGTTTTCAATGGTAAATTCCACGGGGCCCACCCCCGTCAGGCTAGATAGGGGTCGATGTTCTACCCAACGTCCTTCGGCTATACTGGTTTGGGTGGGTGGAATAGTCCACAAATCCAATTCACTGTTGGTAGACGGACACGACTCGGAGTGAATGAATGCCATTATGCGAAGATGTCTCTCCTACTATTACTTCTCTTCTTTTTCTTATTCTTCGTCCTGGTTTGAGTCCTCCTCCTCCTGCTCTGGGGTGTGCGTCGTCGGTGTGTTGGACGTTGAATGAATCTGGGGTATGTCGGTCTTTGTCTTTTAAGGGCTTTGGCGATCAAGACGCCCCCGGCTTCTTTAGCCCGTCGTTTCAAGGCTTGTCGGGGTGCTGTGCCTTCCATCACATCACCGGCCACGCGCAATCCACTGCGTACCGCTTGTTTTCCCACCGCTTTCACACCCCGTGTCACCATGGGTAAAAACGTTTTCACAATGCTGCCCAGTATGTTCCCCAATCCGTGACCGCGTTGCATGCGTGCCCCGCTAAACATGGGCAAGTTTCCGCCCGTTTGTTTCTTGTAGTAGTCGGCATAGCTGGGCGTATGGCACTGGTAAGGCACGTACATTATACGAAGTGAGGAGAGCGAGCTTGTCGGAAAGCAAGTGTCAGCACCACTTTTCCTCGTTCGAATGGGATCGGACGTCCCGTGTCATCTCTTATATCCACCGTGATCGTGTTGATATCGGTATGTCGTACGGGCAGGTACATTATATGGTTGAAACTCTCGGTGGCTTGATCGCCATACGTCTTGCTAATGGGCACCACCCGTAACAGAGGTGTGTTCACATCACCCACAATATGGCTGTCCACGGCGTCCGAGTAGACGTACAGTGCGTACATACCTACTTTCATATCCATCAAATGGGACCCGTTGACAATGGTGGACCCCTTGTAGACGCGGTGAGGTAGCCTTAACATTTGCTGTAGTGTAGGACTGAGTTTCAGATTCACGTCTTCGGACAGTATGATAGAGCTCTTTTCGTTGTGTGCGTTGACACCGAAGACCACGTTTCTCTTGAAGCGCAAGACCATCAGGCGTGTTGCACTACCCGTGCTCTCCTGTAGGGCCTTGTACTCCATCAAGTCCGTCAGACCCTGTATGAACTTCTGCGGCGTATCGTATTGGCCTTGGGGGAGAGTCATTCTGTAGATTTTATCTTGGTGGGTCACTTCGTACCATACTTCTCCGTCTTGTACGTTGTACCATGAGTAAGGGTATTGAATATCCACCAGTCCACATTCCCAGCGTCCCGGTAAATGTAACGGTTGGGGTAATTGAGTGACATACTTGGTCAAGGTGTTGTCAGGAAACACGCCGAGTGAGCTATTACTGGGCAACGTCAGGTAAAACATGACGACGACTGGGTTGTTCTGGCTTCTGCACCGGGGTTTTATAGGAGTTATTAGTACGATTCCCAGCCCTTGGGCGCCTTACCTCGGCGTCGTGATCGTCGTGGCGGTGGTGTGGTGGCCGTCGGTATAGAGGTGGCATAGGGGTGAAAAGAACGATCCCGCCGTGAGGGTGTTTTGGGTGGCGTGTGCGGTTGCCATTCACCACGTTCCCAGGTATGGGCACGTCGAGAGGGGGCTTGCATCCACTTCCAGCGTTCACGATTTCCTACCAATTCTTGAGGGGTGTGTGTGTCTTTTAACGCCTGAGCAAAGGCTTCCCAGCCCGGTGGATTAGAGTGTTTGCGAGAACGCACCATATCGTTGATCAAATCGGTCATATGAGACCCCGGCACCACTTGATTGCGAATCAGCAGGTTTCCTTCCGCGTTCCAATCCATATCGGTATTCTGTTTCACCCGGTCCAACAATAAACGCGCCTTGGTCTTGAAGGCTTTAGGCACACTGGCCAACACTTCCTGTTCCAGCTCAGGGGAGGCCGAGGATGACGGGAGTGGTGGTGGTGGTGGTGGAAGTGTAGTGGGCGTAGTGGTTGTGGGTAGTGGTGGCAGTGTACTAGTACTACTCCCTCTATATTGATCCATAAACGTCTGGTACCGGTTCAGCGTATGATGGTAGAGTTGAATTTTCTCGTGATCGGGCAGTCGACGTTGCAGTATACTATTCATCTCTTCATCCAGAGACTGGAGTTGTTGCACTGTGGCCGGTACGGGATAGGGGGATTGCAAACTCTGTAACAGTCGAGGTTCGACCAGCATCATTTTTTTCGTATGTTCCATGTTAGCGTCCTCCCAAGATGGAGCCGAGTAACGGGCCCAGTACAGTAGCGGCTAAGGGGGCGAGCAGTGCGCCGAGAAATCCACCTCGCTGTAACACCTGTTTCTTTTTCTTGACACTGCCCGTTTTCTTGACCAACGTTCGGAGACCCGCCTTGTGCCGTTGCAATTTCCCTTTCTGCAGAGGACTGAGTGGAACATTGCCTTTTAATACATTATGGGCCACTTCACACAAACACCGTACCAAGTCCGCATCCGCGCCGCGCACCAGAGCCCGGCCCACCTCCGGTGGCGCGCTGCGTAATACGCGCAAAGCTGGCGCGTGCTTGCGTATGCGTGCAGACATGATGAGGAATGAGGGCTCGAGTGCCTTGTCTTCTTCTTTTATCTTCTTCTTCTTCTTTACTCTTTTCTCTTTTGGGTGTGTACACCGTCTGTATCTCGCCGGGAAAAATCAGGGTACGCAATCGCAGGGTGGAGGGCGTGTCTTGTTTCAAGTCGATGAGTAGATATCGGTGCGCAGGTTGGGTCGCATCTTCAAAGGCTTCTCGTACAAAGGCCGTGTTTTTAGGGTACATCTGTTGGGCGAGGTGGGTAATTTGTGAAGCGTCTCTGGGGTTTTTGAATAACACCACATACTGAGCATTCAAACTAATGTTTCTGTGCTCTTTGTTCTTACTGAAGAGATTCTGTACGATGTAGATGATGCTCAACCGACGATGATGGCTGCCTTTGGTAAAGAGACGGGTGATTCGACTGTCCGTTTCCGTCATGAGATCGTCGACCACCACCAACGTGTCTTGGGGTGTATCTTCAGGAGGTAAGCCTTCCACTAAGGTGAATCCCGGCACACGGGCCAGTGCCTCGTACGCGGGTTGCCAAGCGCCATAACACCACAGGATGCGCGCTAGAGGGGGTGAAATGAGGGCAGACCCGTGTTGGATCAGACGTTGAACGAAGTGCGTTTTTCCCGACCCTGTCGGTCCAGCGATGAGACACGTGAAAGGATGCTGCCACCGAGTATCCATAGTTTATTTTTTTATTTGGTGATTTGCGCTCGACGGTTAGAAGACCACCACCGTTGTTGGGGATCCCACCGGGGATCGTTGTCGATTGGATACCGTTGTGGTGGTAAACGTGGTGATTCACGGGGATCCACTGCAAATATGTTGAGCAGCGTGTGGGTGGTACTAGGTGTGGGTGGTGATGAGGTGGAAGCGCTTCTCAGGGATAACGACGTAGGATGACGTCGTGGAGTGGTTGGAGTAGTACGGGGCGTCGTGGTCGTCGTGGTGGATAGGTCGATGGTGCGGGCCAAGGGTAACGGAGTGGTGGTGATGGCTGGAGTAGACGGTGGTGTGGTCTGGGTTGATACGTGGCGCACCCTTGACGTCTTGGCTGGCGTAGGCAGCGTCGTGGTCGTGGTCGTGGTGGACGTGGTGGATGACGGAGAACGCAGGGTGTTCAAACAGGATAGCACCGTCGACAAATCGTAGAACACGCCTGTAAATAACGTACCCACAAGCACTACTACACACACTAGAGTACCCACTTGTGCTTTTCGAGTTCGTAATAGTAAGGGTAGACGTGTCCTATCCATGGTACAATCCTACACTGAAGGCGGGTGGTGATGGGGGTTAGAATTTATAGACGTTTCATGTCACGCCCGGACACCCAGGAATTAAACGAACGAGGCCATCCTTGCCATTTGACGAGATGATAGGGAATGCCACGGCGACGTTCCGTTTTCAAAATCTTTTCCACCGTGTAATAGTCTTTGGGTGTTTTCACTATGGGTTGTAATTCTGCCTCGTAAAACGTGCCTTGCAGTCTCTCTCCTTGTAGATCTTCCAGTTGATAGACGTGTGGCTGTCGAGGTTTATGGCGAACGATGACAAAGTGCTCGTCACTCCAGTTGGGCAAATAACTTTTCTCAAATTGACCTTTCACTTTACTGATCCGTACCACATCGCCACGTTTGTACCGGGGTGCCGTGAGTGGTTGTGAACTGGATGAGTACAGCGTAGCACGCACTTGATGTTCGTTGCGTTCTGTCACAGCACGGGGAGCTCGCTGGATACTGCGATGATAGGCGCGATTGTAGCCTTGCACCAGTTGAGGTAATACATCGATGTAGCGTCGGGTGTTTTGGGCGGTAAAATACTTGTACATGCGGCCTTTGAAGATCCGATTGAAACGTTCCACCACAGAAGCTTTCGTCTCGTTGTACGTATGAAAGAAAAATACCTTCTGTTTCTTAAGAAAGGCTTGAAAGGGTCGGTTATGAAATTCGGTGCCTTCATCTGTTTGTAAATAAAGAGGTTTGCGCCCCGTCTTGAAAATCTGCTGGAAGGCTCGTATGAGATTCTCTCCTGTTTTGGTGCGAATGGGTAGTACCCAGGCATACTTGGATAGAATATCGATACAGGTCAATATATACCGATGTCCATCATTGTGAGGTGCAAAGCGACTCATGTCCACTAAATCCGCCTGCCATTGCGCGTCTATCCCGCCGACGATCACCCGGTTACGGCGAAAATGGCGTCGGGCTGCTCGGTGCAAACTATAGGTGTCTTGAGTTTTTAATCAGTCTCGAACTTGAGTTCGACTGATGCCTTGAGAATGGGCAGCTCGAGAGAGCGCCCCCACAGCGCTATATGCGGCTGGACTCGTGGGGTTGTAATACAGATCGCTTAACACCTCGTTAATCACTGTAGACTGCTTTTTCCGGTCCCGCGGCTTCATCACGGACTTTTTCTTCTTCATCGTTCTGGGTCGCTTCATCAGGTGACACTGTCCCTCTAGCCTGTGTGCATTCTATACATATAGTATTTTCCCCATCAGCTTTTTTTTCATCAGGTTCATCTAGCGCGTGTTCGATAGCACGAGCCCATGCCAATTGGTGGGGTGATCGATCGTCCGGTGTAAACAACTGGTCCACCATAGGGACTACTTTCTCCAAGGCTGACCACAGAGAGGGAGTTAGGAGGAAACTTCGCGCCGGCTCTTGGTAGCGGCCCACCCGTGGAAAGAGCACAGTATGGTATACGTAGATGGCGTTGTCCAGGTGAATCAGGTGTCCGTCTAACTCACCGCTCAACACCCGTTTAAACTTAGTCCAGCCATCACGCTCTAGTGTCACCCTATTCGATAGAGTCTCAGCGTGCTCAAAGCAAATAGGTCCACAATCTTCGACCAGGGTGACTTTAGCTTCATACACGTATAAGCCCACATTGGGTGTAAGAGGCAGGATGGCTTTTAGTGACATGCTTGCTCTCAATGTCGAACGGAGAATGACCCACACTCTGTCTTAGCCCTCGTATTTATAGGGTCAGGTACTATACTGTCACTCTAGCCTCTGTGCATTCTCTAGTATTTTGCCCATCAGATTTTTTTTTTTTTCATCAGGTTCACTCAGCGCGTCTTCCCTAGCACGAACGCACGCTAATTGGTCGGGTGATCGATCGTCCGGTGTAAATAACTGGTCCACAATAGGCACTATTTTCTCCAAGGCTGACCACACAGAGGAAGTTAGGCTGATACTGCGCGTAGGCTCTTGGTACCGACCCAGACGTATGTGGACGGGTGGTACGGAATATACGTAGATGGCGTTGTCCAGGGGGATGACGTCTCCGTCCAACTCACCGCTCAACACCCGTTTAAACTTAGTCCACCCATCACGCTGTAGTGTCACCGGATTCGATAGCATTTCAGCGGGCGTCCAGTAAATAGCTTGATGGTCTTTCACCAGCGTCACTTTATCTTGATAAATGTATAACCTGACACTGGGTGTAAGAGGCAGGATAGCGCGTAGTGACATGCTTGCTGTAAATGTCGAACGGAGAATAACACACACTCTGTCTCATCCCCTGTATTTATAGGGTCAGGCCCTATTCTGTGAGAGGAGGGTGGGGTGGAGAGAGGACTTTATCCACCATGGGCACCACTTCTTGTAAAGCCGTCCAGAGATCGGGATCCAGCGTAAATCCTCCCCGCTTCAAACATAGAAGTCGGGCAAAATACGGGCCGCGGAAAATGTAGACGTCCTGACACAGGTGTATACTATCCCCATCGAGCTCGCCGCGTAACACGCGTTTCAACGTAGTCCAGCCTTCCGGGATTAAAGACACACGGGCCGGTTCCGATGTGCACCAACAGCGGGAATCGTCATCAAACAATTCCACGCGTTCAGGATATAATAATAACGTACAATCCCGGGTGAGTGTACGCGTGGCTAGTGAATTCGCTTCTGGGTAGAGTAGCTCATGAACGTCGGTGATTATAGCTTTCAGCGCCTGCCATAATCCCGGTCGCAGTAAAATAGCGGCGCCTCCACACTGTTCAAGCCGCGGAAAAAAAGAATCCGCTCTTCCACTCCGCAAGTAGACACCCAGTCCTACATGCATAAAATTCACTTCGCGTTCTTTTCCTTGTAACAAGCGTGTTAATAACGCCCAGCCTGGTAGGGTTAAGCATAATTTCACTTCACTAAAATACTTGTACATGCGGCCTTTGAAGATCCGATTGAAACGTTCCACCACAGAAGCTTTCGTCTCGTTGTACGTATGAAAGAAAAATACCTTCTGTTTCTTAAGAAAGGCTTGAAAGGGTCGGTTATGAAATTCGGTGCCTTCATCTGTTTGTAAATAAAGAGGTTTGCGCCCCGTCTTGAAAATCTGCTGGAAGGCTCGTATGAGATTCTCTCCTGTTTTGGTGCGAATGGGTAGTACCCAGGCATACTTGGATAGAATATCGATACAGGTCAATATATACCGATGTCCATCATTGTGAGGTGCAAAGCGACTCATGTCCACTAAATCCGCCTGCCATTGCGCGTCTATCCCGCCGACGATCACCCGGTTACGGCGAAAATGGCGTCGGGCTGCTCGGTGCAAACTATAGGTGTCTTGAGTTTTTAATCAGTCTCGAACTTGAGTTCGACTGATGCCTTGAGAATGGGCAGCTCGAGAGAGCGCCCCCACAGCGCTATATGCGGCTGGACTCGTGGGGTTGTAATACAGATCGCTTAACACCTCGTTAATCACTGTAGACTGCTTTTTCCGGTCCCGCGGCTTCATCACGGACTTTTTCTTCTTCATCGTTCTGGGTCGCTTCATCAGGTGACACTGTCATTCTAGCCTGTGTGCATTCTATACATATAGTATTTTCCCCATCAGCTTTTTTTTCATCAGGTTCATCTAGCGCGTGTTCGATAGCACGAGCCCATGCCAATTGGTGGGGTGATCGATCGTCCGGTGTAAACAACTGGTCCACCATAGGGACTACTTTCTCCAAGGCTGACCACAGAGAGGGAGTTAGGAGGAAACTTCGCGCCGGCTCTTGGTAGCGACCCACCCGTGGAAAGAGCACAGTATGGTATACGTAGATGGCGTTGTCCAGGTGAATCAGGTGTCCGTCTAACTCACCGCTCAACACCCGTTTAAACTTAGTCCAGCCATCACGCTCTAGTGTCACCCTATTCGATAGAGTCTCAGCGTGCTCAAAGCAAATAGGTCCACAATCTTCGACCAGGGTGACTTTAGCTTCATACACGTATAAGCCCACATTGGGTGTAAGAGGCAGGATGGCTTTTAGTGACATGCTTGCTCTCAATGTCGAACGGAGAATGACCCACACTCTGTCTTAGCCCTCGTATTTATAGGGTCAGGTACTATACTGTCACTCTAGCCTCTGTGCATTCTCTAGTATTTTGCCCATCATCAGATTTATTTTTTTTTCATCAGGTTCACTCAGCGCGTCTTCCCTAGCACGAACGCACGCTAATTGGTCGGGTGATCGATCGTCCGGTGTAAATAACTGGTCCACAATAGGCACTATTTTCTCCAAGGCTGACCACACAGAGGAAGTTAGGCTGATACTGCGCGTAGGCTCTTGGTACCGACCCAGACGTATGTGGACGGGTGGTACGGAATATACGTAGATGGCGTTGTCCAGGGGGATGACGTCTCCGTCCAACTCACCGCTCAACACCCGTTTAAACTTAGTCCACCCATCACGCTGTAGTGTCACCGGATTCGATAGCATTTCAGCGGGCGTCCAGTAAATAGCTTGATGGTCTTTCACCAGCGTCACTTTATCTTGATAAATGTATAACCTGACACTGGGTGTAAGAGGCAGGATAGCGCGTAGTGACATGCTTGCTGTAAATGTCGAACGGAGAATAACACACACTCTGTCTCATCCCCTGTATTTATAGGGTCAGGCCCTATTCTGTGAGAGGAGGGTGGGGTGGAGAGAGGACTTTATCCACCATGGGCACCACTTCTTGTAAAGCCGTCCAGAGATCGGGATCCAGCGTAAATCCTCCCCGCTTCAAACATAGAAGTCGGGCAAAATACGGGCCGCGGAAAATGTAGACGTCCTGACACAGGTGTATACTATCCCCATCGAGCTCGCCGCGTAACACGCGTTTCAACGTAGTCCAGCCTTCCGGGATTAAAGATACACGGGCCGGTTCCGATGTGCACCAACAGCGGGAATCGTCATCAAACAATTCCACGCGTTCTGGATATAATAATAACGTACAATCCCGGGTGAGTGTACGCGTGGCTAGTGAATTCGCTTCTGGGTAGAGTAGCTCATGAACGTCGGTGATTATAGCTTTCAGCGCCTGCCATAATCCCGGTCGCAGTAAAATAGCGGCGCCTCCACACTGTTCAAGCCGCGGAAAAAAAGAATCCGCTCTTCCACTCCGCAAGTAGACACCCAGTCCTACATGCATAAAATTCACTTCGCGTTCTTTTCCTTGTAACAAGCGTGTTAATAACGCCCAGCCTGGTAGGGTTAAGCATAATTTCACTTCCTTAGGATGTTCCTGGATAAGCTGCACTTCTTCATCATATACCATGAGAATGACATCCGACGTTAATTGAAAGAACGCCAGTTCCTTTCCCGGTGCTGCCATAATGATGAATGACAAAAAAATACGCGCCAGACAAATTATATATAGATGGATTCTGGCTAATGGGAATAAAAAAAATTGTACATAAAAAAAATACCCTGTAGAAAATAATTAAAAATTAACAATGCAATTTTTGTAGACGGACCCACAGTGCATAAATTGATATTCTTGAATCATTAACATGATAAAAATAAAATATTATCATGGCTGGCATCGTATATGAAGTCCTCATAATTACCCGAACAATGCCTAGTGCTCTAAAATAGTCAAACCCGATCCTTGCAAAGCCATACTATATAATGGTATAAATGCTAGACGTACGTGAAGGGTTTTCTTCAATGTTAAATTGTGTACCTTGTGTGCCCTAGTGCGCTTATAAATTTAAAGAAACGTTAATTCAATGAAACAATTCATCAAATAGGTAGCCCACATCCTCTGCTTGCTTCTACTTCAATCAAACAATGTAATTCATACGACAAACACATTTAATAAATTACCAAAAGCATGAATTAGAACAAAAGCGGGGTGCCATTTGTTTACAGGAAAAAAAGGGACGCAACTCTGTTTTGACACGAAAATTTGAATCGAAACGGCTCGCGTTGTGTTTGTTACGGTGAAATGAAGGGTCTGTTTTTTATCATTTTCTACCGTTCCCTTTGGATAATCGCGCTGAAATTTTCACCGAGCTAGTATAAGATGGTAAGTGATACTCTTGATATATTTTTAGAGAGGAAAATTAATTTATTTTCAATGTAGCGGATTTTTCCTACTATCGTACTTTCCCATTAGGCGTGTAAAAATCACTGAAATTCATACAATAATAATAGAGTCGAACGGTAGGGAGCTAAAATTTTACATACTATACCTTAACTTGTCTAAGTTTAATTAGAAATAAAATATATACGGCAGTGATATTTTATTGTCAAAATACAGTCGTTTATAAACGCAAAAGAAACACACGTCGATTTTCACATTGCCCACAGCCAAGAGCCGAAAACGGCACAATCCCACGATTTCAACCACGTCCGCGCTTTGTCTATATATAGCCCGGCCCAGATTTCATCGGCCCATTCAAAAACCTTTCTACAAGATGTCAGCCAAAATATCAACGACAAGCAGTATCAAGCCCACCGGGAGGACATTATCCAGACGTAAAAAACAAGCGATGAAAAGAGTGATCAGACAATTCTGGGCGCGGGAGTTCGCCGACTGGGAGGCAGCGCTCACGCATACGACAAGCACAGGGCTAGGCACGGGCAATAATGTTCGGGCCTTGTTGCAGGCAGTGAATACCACCATCGACGAGGAGGGGTGGTTCCACTTACTACAGGAGATCATGAAGCAAGAACAAGCCACCCCCCCTCGTCCGACGACGACAACAACAGTACTACAGCCAACTCCACAGCCATTCACGTTCGAAAATGTGAATGGCGAAGAGGTGATTTTGGTGAATGCCTCACCACCACCACCACAGGCAACTTCCACAGCGCCCCGAGAGGAGGAAGAGGAACAATGGGATGTACCATCACCCTTCCCCCTGGAACCCCTGCCCTCCGCCCTGGAGCAAGACCAAGACGACAGTGACGATACCCCCCTCATCATCTGGGAACGGCCTCCCCCCACCGTCGCCGCTGCGATTTACATGGACGGGCGTTCGATAACACCAGACGAGGGCGAAGAGGGCTTCAGCCCCTATCGTTATTTTCCCGTCAGCCAGCAGGGGAGTAGGCCACTCCCCCCTGAATAAAAACAGGGTTAAAAAATAATAAACGTTCTTGTCAGAACGTCCTGAATAAAAACAGGGTTACCAAATAATAACCGTTCTTTTCAGAACGAATTCATCCTTCGAAAGAGGATAAGCTTTCTAACTGGCACATCAATTTCAAAAGCATACAGCCCTACTCCCCCTTTATTAGCAATGCATCACCAAAAAATAAACAACCCCTGGCCGATATCAAACAGTTCTTGTGAGAACTAATCTCTTATATATATATACACAGAATTTTTTTCTCTTCCCCCATTAATTGTCCGACCCATAACGGACTATTTTTTTATTTTAATATGTGCGACGATAACGGACTATTTTTTTATTTTAATATATTCCAACCCCAATAAAATAACGGGGTTGAAATTTATAGTGGGAATCTGTTTTTAATTTTTAGGGTGGTTATTAAAAATAACCGTTGGAATATGTAATAAAATTACATTGTTGAGAGGGATTGTTGACGCTGTGTTGTTCTTTCAGGTAGTAATTCACAAATTCGGGGTCTGTTGGCTTGTGCACACGTTGGAATCTGGGCGAATTTATGAATACAACTTTCACACAAAGCCAGATGGCCGCAGGGAAAGATGGCAAACTTTGCGAATTGGTTCGGGCATTCTACACAGGATAAATATAAGTCTCTTTGACGTTCTGTTTTTGACCCCAGTGTTGTTGTTGTAGCTATGGCACAAATATAATGGACATCGTCTTGATTTTGGTTTATTTTGCTGTTCTTGCTTCTGTGTGTTCGCACATCCTTGCGCATTTTTCTCACATCTTTCCGACGTCTACCGATCCTTACATCTTTCCTGCTTTGGGGTACTATGGTGTCTATTTCCGTCTGCGCATCTTGGTCTGATGAAATATCTGAAGTATCTGTTGTTTGGTTTGTGCTTTGTTGTGCCATTTCTCCATTTTTTTCTTTAACTGGTGGTGTCAACATATTTTGTAACATGGAGTCTATATCATCAAAACATTGTTCAACATTCGGTGTGGGTGCTAGGGCAAAGAAGTTACCCAGCGGCGCTGTGTCCGGCGGATCTTCACAATGGACTGTACTTGGTAGCTTCCCGGGTTCAGATGAGAATAAATCCTTGATTATCGCTTCCAACCAGGGTTGGTCATCTTCCAAATTAATGACGTCGCCGAGCAGTGGTAGATCATCATTTGGGATGAAGTCTGATTTATCCATGATTTCAACAAATTTGCCTGCATCACTAAGCACTGAGGCTAATTGTGAATGCCTGAAAAAAAACTGCAGGCTATTTATAATGTAAAAAGCGCGGACGGCAGCGACAACACTGTGTCGTTTGCTACCACGGACGCTGCGAAAATCTGTGTGTGTTTTTTTCATTTATAAACGGCTGTATTTTGACAATAAAATATCACTGCCGTATATATATTTTATTTCTAATTAAACTTAAGACAAGTTAGCGTATAGTATGTAAAATTTTAGCTCCCTACCGTTCCACTCTATTGTGATTGTATGATTTTTAGTGAATTTTACTCGCCTAATGCGAAAGTACGATAGTAGGAAAACTCCGCTACATTGAAAATAAATTGATTTTCCTGACTAAAAAAACATGCAGACTAGAGCTGACAATCTTATAATATTACTGTGAAAATTCCAACGAATTTATCGAACTAAAAGTTTGAAAAAAAATAAAACTTTGAAAAAAATAAAACACAACATTTTTAGCAGATAGCATAATCTTGCACTCACTCACACCCACAGGCCGATTCACAGCCGCCATTTTGTCCCACCACCCACAGGCCGATTCACAGCCGCCATTTTGTCCCACCACCCACACACACACACACGCCGCCATGTTGTCCCACCACCCACAGGCCGATTCACAGCCGCCATTTTGTCCCACCACCCACAAGCCGTGTAGACTATAAATAACGTGTGGTCTGGTGTCATTTATTCACAAAATACAATTATGAGTTCCAGAAGACGACCCTTGTTTACCCACCACGCTACGAGAGATCCAAGACATGATGCTGCTACAGAACACAGAGAGATGGTTAGCAGTGAAGAAGTTGGAGGAATAACGATAACCACCAGTTT